>JANRMR010036669.1:0-24258 GCA_025434825.1 Bergia sp. 'catenularis' | reverse complement strand
AAAATTAGGTCTTAAATTTTCCAAATTCGGGTCTTAAAAAGTCTTAAAAAGGTCTTAAATTTTGTGAGTTGTTTGTCATAGGAACCCTGTACATACATGTGAACACTACTGACAGTAAAACATTGAACAGTTACTTTAATGGTAATTTGACAATAATAACCTAAAGGTAGTAAAAAATTAATATTGTTCCACAATTTTTCCGAATTTTCTGTTTAAATTAAGTAGTGTAGTGTTGCGTGAGAGTGCTTAATATTAAGGAAACAAGAAAAACTAGAGGGGGCTTACAGTATATCCTGGGGGGGCTTATAATCAGATGTATTTTTTGTTACAGGTAACAGTTTAGATGGGGCTGTAACCAGGAGGGCTTATAAAAGGGGGGGGGATTATAATCGGCAGTTTATGGTAATTGGTTATTGTAGCTACAGTATATATAATTATACAGTAGATGATATAGATGATATATTGTGCTAATCCATTGCAGAGAAAAGATGATGATAGCTCACAAGATTCAGAAGATGGTGGAACAGGTACATTTTGATTATTATAACTCAAAAACAATTTTTATTGTTAAACTACATGTGTACTTTAATATTGGTTAGTTTTGATCACATGTTACCTTTCATAGGACAGATATCAGTGAAATGCTTTGTACAGGGCAAATAGTACAGCTTTTTCAAAAAGGTTGACATTTGCTTGAAAGGCATAGAAATAGGGCAAATAAAGCTGTCCCCTCACAAATCACATGAAATTTAAGTATGATTGATATAAAGATTTGAATAGTGGTATGTGGCAGGTACAAAACCTGGATCGAATCAGATGAATAAAACCAGGATCAGATCAATAAAATTTGGATTGGATCAATAACACCTGGATCAAATCCATAAACCAGGATCGGATCAATAAAACCTGGATCGGATCGATAAAACCAGGATCAGATCAATAAAACCTGACTTGATCAATAAAACCTGATTAGATCAGTAAAACTTGGATCAGATTGATAAAACCAGGATTGAATCAGTAACATGCAGATCAAATCCATAAACCAGGATTGGATCAATAAAACCTGGATCGGATCAGTAACACCAGGATCGGATCAATAAAACCAGGATTGGATCAATAAAACCGGGATCGGATCAATAAAACCGGGATCGGATCAATAAAACCCAGATCGGATCAATAAGACCTGGATCGGATCAATAAAACTCAGATTGGATCAATAAAACCCAGATCGGATCAATAAAATGCAGATTGGATCAATAACACGTGGATCAGATCGATAAAACCTGGATCGTTATCAATCTGAAATTGAAACTGAAATTTCACCCCATGTGCGACCTGGGCCTATATTACTTGTGTTGTGATTAACTAATTACAGTGGATCAGGGAAATAACCAGGGGGGAGGGGTGTCATAGTTTAATTTGTATCACCACCAGGGGAGAGGGGTGCATGAACAATCTCCATATATTAAGTTTCCTATAAAATCAATATGGTTTCGAATGAGGCCTATAGCTACTGTAGTAATATTAAAAAATATTAAAATTGTCCTTAAAATTGTCCTTAACAACTTAGTTCCTGATGATGCCATAGAACAGCAAAAGCTCGGACAATTTTAAGGACATTTTTAATATCTTTTAATATTACTACAGTAGCTGTAGGCCTCACTTGAAACCATTATTGATTTTATACCCAACCATACAAAGTTACTGAAGGACAATATCATGCATTTACATTAGTTTCTTACTTTCACTATTAAAAGTTTCTGGGGAGCTACCAGTAATTTTATTTGCCCCTTGTGTCTGGCATCAAACCAAATCAAAGCCTGTACAAAAATACTGCCAAGGCTCATGTATACTGTAATTCTATTTTGCAGGATTAGAGATAGATTGCAAGGTGAACTTGAATGATTACATACAAATTGCATCTGCAAAAGCTGCCCCAGAGTCATCTTTTAAACATGTAAGTAAAATATGTTTGATCTATTCATTAAATAGGCGGTGCCAAACCATTAAATAATCTTATTAGACTTACATGTATGCCAGCTACATGATTAAGTTTGTCTATTAGGCCACACCAATTTCTATTATGTTTTATGGACCCTTCGGAGGTGAATTTTCTGGTTTGTAAGTTTTTCATCAACCTTTTATTATTATACTGTACTGGTATCTTGTGTAGATACAATTTAAATTTGAAAATTTATTCCCAAAGCTTTTTTTAAATTAAGTAGCACTTTGGTACTAATATAAAAAAGTTGTGACATCTTTTTTTTAATCCCCTCTCCAGTCCTCAATATTTGACCAGAAAAATCTGTAAAACAAGAAATAAAATTGGTGTGGCCTTAGCTCCTGTGTTGTTACACATACAACTTTTATACATTGTACAACTATTCTGCAGTACTATTTTTGCTGAGTGCTTAAAGGCAATAGATTTTTATCCCATTATTATATATACTAGCAGGCAACAGCAGATGTCCCAGGTCTTAAACCAGGCATGAAACTTGAAGCAGTGGATAGAAACAACCCTCCGTCGTATTGTGTTGCCACAGTGGTGAAAGTGATGGGCCACCGGGTGTGCATTCGATATGATGGATATGGTAATGATGACAGTAATGACTTCTGGTGTAACTTTCAAGCCGAGGAGCTCCATCCTATTGGTTGGTGTGCGCAGAATGGCTACCCACTACAGGCACCCAAAGGTATTGAATTATATGCAGTACATATTGGACTAATATACAAAAATAACGGCTCATCTTGCTTTGAAGGAGATTTCATTACCTCATTATACTTTATTTTCATGACACTAAATTCGTTTTGCAATTTTTCATGACCTCAAATATTGCCAGACAATAATATAAATGAGGTGTCGACAAAGTGTGGATTCCCTTTTGGACCCCCTTTTGGACACCCTAAAATTTTTATGAAAATATCTAAACAAAGAATAAATATGTCAGCTGGTTGTGTTCAATTCGCATGACCTCATCAGCTTAGACTAACAGCAACTCTTGGTGAAATGTCAAGTTTTGGACTCCAGCTTACTTCTGACTCCAGTTTCATTAGGAAGTGATTAATTTTGGCAATTTCCTCAAAGATTTCTACATACAAATCAAAAACAAAGTTTACCTCCATGTTTCAATCATCCGGCCACCATCTTGGATCTGACTGACCCTGTAGTCGCTGCAGTCATCGAGGCACAAGGCGTCATTTTTACACCAATTTTTCGCACCCAAAATGACATGCTTTCTTGTGGTCACATCTCGATGAGTCTGCAGTGACTCCAGAGTCGGTCAGCAGTGATCCAAGATGGCAGAGGATCATTAGCCTACAACTTTGCAGGGCTCAAAGTTAGCGACCAATTGGTCGCATATGCGACTACATTTTTCTGAATGCGCCTGAAAATTCTAACTTAGTCGCATAGTTGCACCTAGACGAAAATGATGATGTATGACTGAAAATCCTCTGTTCTCGCAAGAGAAAAATCACTGAAATTGTCAGTGAATCACTGGTGTCCTTTGTCCAAGCTGTAAATAATAAAAGTCCTTGTTTTGCATTGTTTCTCGTTTATTTTTGTTGAACTTTGTTCACCTGCCTTTGTCGATAGTCTCTTCTCATTGTTGAGTTTGTGATTGCTTTTTGGCCAGCGGTTTGCACGTTTAAAAACTTGGATATACATGCATATATACATCCTGGAGAAATATTACAAGATATACATCCTGGAGAAATTCCATGCATAACCCGCTGACTATAGTGAACGAAGGCACTGGTATCTGCATAAAGTGTCCGTCATTACGCCAGGGAGGTCATGGCCAGTTCGCGGAGAGGTCAACTTATTCTTGACAATGTCGGGGCAACAGAGTTTGACCCAGTTTTTCGAGACAAGCGGAAGGTAAGCTTGAGTCTTGTTAATTTATAAATAACAAAACCTTGATAACTCGTTTGTTATTCCCACGGGACACAACTTCCCTTTGTTTGATTTTAAAATTTCTTTAAAAAAAGGAAGGCAACCGTCCACATCATCGAGGAGAAATGCAGCTGAAGGTGAGGAAATCACTACTGATACTGACGCTGACATTGCACCGGCAGCGAAAAAAGCGAAGAAGGCCACAACATACAAGTTCCGAAACGCTTGGCTTAAAGAGTTCGATTGATTGATTGATTGCAGAAGACTTGATCCGCATCAGCATGGAGGGGCTGGAAGTGGAGCAGTTTGATCCAACTTTAGCAGTGGCTGCGCATGCTTGGCTGAACAATGGCCAAGCAGTGAGGCAACCAAATTACTGCTACAGGCAGTGGCCTGAACATATGATTTGTGTTGATGACTCAGACAACGTCAATGATCTGTAGAATTAATCTTTAATACAGTTATCATACTGTTCTTACTGTGCATGCAAAGCAAAGGAAATAAAAGATGAGTGTTTTGAAGTATAAACTGTGTGTGGAAAGTTTGTTGTGCGCCTTACATGTTCAGCTGTGCGCCTAAAATTTGCACAAGTGCGCCTAGAAAAAATGATGAACTTTGAACCCTGACTTTGTCTTTCACTTTATGTGTCAACATTTTTGAGGAAACTGTTAAAATAAATCACTACTTAAATGAAATTGTGAAGTAAGGAGTCCAAATTTTGAAATTTCGCTATTTCTTAAGAGTAACGATTTCACCGTTAGTAAGTTTGGGACATTCAATGTGAATTGAACACAGTTACAGTACATATCATATTCATTATTTTTAATTTTATTGTGTCTAGATATTTTCATTAAAAATTTTAGGTGGTCCAAAAGGTGATCCAAACGGGGGGAGGTCCAAACTTTGTCGACGCCCATATAAATGATAGCTAGGTCTCATAATGTAAAATCTAAGTTTACAGCATTTTAAAGTACTTTGATTACAGTCACAAAGCAAAATTACACTGTTCATCTAGATCTAGCTGGAGCTGTTTTGCTGATGATCATGATCAGAACTCCATAACTAGTGTAATATTTTGACAATACTTTGTTAATTTTAATACAGTTTAATTTGGTACAACTAAGGATTGACAGTCAAGTTGGGATCGGATGTCTTGAAAAGATTTATGGGCTAATTGATTACATATATGACTCTACATAAATGTTACACAAGTTTATGTAAGATCCAGTCAAATTGGCAACGTTATAGTAATAAGAAGGAGGAGATGTTTAACAATATTTTTTATTTATTTTTGAGTGGAGGTGATGTAAGCATACTATTGGTGCTTTTATGTTTTACGTAACATTTATTTGTACTATGTACATTAAAAAGTACCGTATTAAGTTTATTCTGCCTAATGTGGAACAGGCATCAACAGCTCTTTGGAAGATTGGAGAACATTCTTGACTCAAACTCTTACTGGTGCACTGGCTGCCCCACAGGACCTGTTCAGAAAGGTATAATAGCATTCAGATGTACTCCAGCATGTGCAGTAGTGGTAAAAAGAGACGCAAACAAAGTTTGTAAAACTACATACTTTAATTAGAAACTTCAGTGAAGAAAAGTGAACATTACTGGTAAATCCCAAAACTTCGACATTCACGAATTTCAGTACAAACTTTCTTCAGGCTATTGCCCTATAATGAGAGAAATTTGAAATGTGAAACTTCAATGAGAACGAAACTTCACTCACAGCAAAAACTTTCACCTATTCATAAATCGAAACTTTGCCTAGAGAGAATATTCACTATGACAATGCAATGTCAACGAATGTGTTAATTTAATATGAAGAACAATCACTGTGACAAAGTTTGCATTGAACAAATCTGCAAAACAGGGAAACATTTCCCATCAAAGTTAAGGAAACTAAAGTTTTTTTTAGAAATAAAGGCTCTTACTTGCTAGCCAGATACACCCTTTACACAGCTGTGTGGGTCACTGGTCAAACATTTGATTGCACCAAGTGTGATGACATCCATTGGTCCTTGCTCACTTCGAGATGCTCTGCAAAGGCAATCTTTCCAGCTTTCTGTTTTTCTTCAACATTTGAACTTGTTTATTTTTAATATTATGGCAGAACATTAACCAATTGGTTGCAGCTGAAAGTTTACAGGAAGTGAATACACCTGGCAGACACAGGCACATTGAAATTACATGTAGTCATGTGACTCATGTTTAATTGTTGTCATAGAAACTCCAGTAATGTATCAGAAATTACTTTCAAACTCACTTGATTTCAATCAACTTACGCTCGAACTTTGCAAGAGAGAAAACTTAACAACTTTACCCCACAAGATAAATATGCTGAGATTGATTATACAATTGAGGACCCATATGCATGCATGTTATCAACCTCTACACTCAGAACTACCCCCTACTCAGATCATCTGTCTGCCGAAGGATTAAATTGTTTGCATTTCTTTTTACCACTACTGTATATGATAATCAAGGTTCCTTGTCTTTCATTACAAAGTTTACTTAAGCTGATATACCTATATACTTAATTAGCTAGGCCAGTTAAGGCAGTTCAAAAGAATGAGCCTGTGGCTTCTAAGTAATGATATCTGCTTCTTTAGGTTTTCATCCTATTTTTTAGGGTTTCTTTTCTTTAGGCCACACCAATTTAATTTCCTGTTTTACAAACATTTAGGCCAAAAACTTAAGATTGGAGGTGGGGAATAAAAATAAGAGTCTAAGAATATGCCATACATTACAAATCCTGCACATATATTCGACCAATAAGACGATTCCACTGACAATTCTCCTCGTCATGTGCACCCAAAGTTGGATATCTCCAACACCACTTGTGAAAAATTTTCAATCGTATATAAAACTACGATTTTCAGCTCGGAATATGGACAAGTACAAAAAAAGTGATATAAAATGAATAACAAACAGGCCTTTCTCTATTTAATTCAATTTCGGATGGATTTTGGATTTTTTTTTTTCAATTTTTGAAAATCTGAGTTCAGCAGGTTCATAAAACAGGAAATTATATTGGTCTTGCCTTATACATTCATTGAGCTTGTAAATAATGTCATGAACATATTACCCCAATTGTTTATAAATAAAGATGATGATGATGATGATGATGAGTTTACAGTAAGTACGTATACAGTTATATATGCAAATCATCAAGAATCCAAGTCGTCACTTACAGTATTTGACCCTAACATTTAGTCAATCAGAATTAGTGGTGAAAACATTTAATTTGTTAAATAATTATTTTCTAAAACATCAGTAAGACATATTAGCAACAGCACAACAGTTTTTATATTTATACTTCAAAAGTACTGTTAGTATTTTAAAATACCAAAAAAGACTGCTCAATTATTAAATAAATATGGTACATAAATAAATAAATAAATGAATAAAAATGTATTAAATAAAAAAAGCAAAAGTAGATATTTTTGAAATTTATGATTATTAATTTTCACCAGGAAAATCATTTGTTTTAATTTTTCATAACCAGATACTTGACCAATATATATCTAGTTTTTTGTTTCTTCATTTAGTCCCAGGACCACTTCCAGCCACGAGTGCATGGGTTTGAAGTTGGTATGAAGCTGGAAGCCATTCACCGGCTTCGACCATTTACCATTTGTGCTGCAACTGTAACTAAGAGCCTGGGCCCATACTACTTTGCTGTAACCACAGACTATATACCCGATGTACCAACGATTACATTCTGTTGTCATAGTGACTCGCCTGGGATATTTGCACCAGGATGGAGTGTTCGTAATGGGGTCGATTTTACAGTTCCTGCAAGTATGTGTGAAGTCAGTATATTCTGATGAAAGTACTTGAAATGTTTTGTGGCAATATACATATACATTGTACTTGCATGGTCAGGGTTTTCAGTTGTAACTTGTCAAAAATTCAAAATTGGCCTTGCCACTTTCATAATTGGATGCCCCTGCAGGCTTGTAGGGTGGGGGATTCGGGGGATTTGGATGAACCCAGCTCCTTCCACTCGGTGCCGAGGTCTGCCAGGGAAAAGCCGACAGCTTAATTTGTGGAACTAAAAACATGTGGTTGTTACTTTGAGAGTATACATGTACCTATAAAAATGCACGAAATGGCATCTTAGAGAGCCATTTTTTAAAAAATTTTCCGGGGAACATGCCCTGAATTCCTCTAGAAATTTGTGTCTTCAGCGCTCGCAAAATTCATCAACCTCTAAAACGGTCCGGCTTAATGAAAAATGAACCCTCCTCTTTAGAAATTGGGCTATGGGCCTGCACTGTCAGAAATTGCTAATTAACTGCAACTCTTAAGACAATATAAAGCTGCTACAGTGTTTTGTGACCACTCAAAATATAGCTCTAGAATGGAACAGGTATGGGTATATCAACAAGATACAACTGGTACATGTTTTGGTGGCTGTTGGTCTCCAGATCCCCAAATATGTGCACAGCAAACTTGTTTTAGACTAAGTTGGACATCATTGAAGTACATAACGTAAATATGGGCCGGGTCACTATTAAACTCGTTGTGTAAAATGCAGTTGAATGTGAAAAAGAGGGTGTATTCAAAGCCCTGTCAAGTTACTATGGCAACAAAAATTGCAATGGAAATACAAGGGCTCATATAAAGGTGTAATAATCTGATTGACACCGGAGTGGGTTTTTTATAATGTTCAGTGGCACAGAAAAGTGAAGAACAAATGGGAACTACCTTTACATATAAAGACAAATGCACTGAACTAAATGTAACTGATTATTGTTTTGTCATCACTTACCATGTGAGTGTAGTCTAGCCTAGAGGAGAATTAAACAAGATATTTACAACAGTTAATCCCCCCCCACACACACACACATACACATAACCAAATGATGCCCCTTCTATATTGTACATGTACCATACTTTAAACTTACTGCACAATCCCTGAAGTAACCCAGTGTTCCAATTAGACCAATATTAGTCATGTAATACTGTACTTTGTTAATTGTATCAATTCTCTTAAGTTTGCTATATTTTTTAAACTCCTTGCAGATTATACCAAGAAAACATTTTTATGGGATAAGTATCTTACTCTGTGTAGGGCTCAGGCAGCCCCCTCGCAGTTGTTTAAGGTAAGAAGCCAAAACCGATCCAAGCTACTGGGTACCCACCAATTCCTTGAAATAACATGTAAAGATTCTACCCCTTCTTAACTTCTGCAAAGCTGCCCTAGCTGTGTTAAAATGCTAAATATTTGCCATTATACTGGCGCAACAAAGCAGGAGCTGAAGGGGCTTATATCAGATCGACAGCAATAGAGGCACATCTGGGGCGTGTGATGACAGGAGATCCCTGTCAACACAATAGATAGATTAATTATTCATGCAGACAGACCTGAGTACATTGTACATTTTCTTTTAAAATATAAGAAATGTTGACACTGGCATGTGGGCATGATAACATCCAATTTTTTCTCATATTATTTTTTGTAGACCACATTTTGTGTGTTATACAGTGTATGTATTGGTACATGTGTGGCCAGGATCGTCTTCCCCCGATGCAAATGCATTAGCATTCTAACTGTTATGTTCTATGTGAGAGAACTGTGTCAATAATATTTTTGGGCTGCCCGCTGTTCAGGGTATTCTGCTTCTGATATTTAAGCACATGAAGTTGTGATCACTGGCATCAAACTATCTTTCGTCACTGTTTACAAAGCTATCTGACATTCATATTGTTGTGCTTTTGGAAATGGCAGCATGCTGGAACTGCCACAAATGAGGATGATATGGGATGGGAAGAAATGACCAGAAATAAAGGAATACTGAACCAGTGTTCAGTTACATGCTTAATCACTTTTAGAGAAACTAAAAACGGAGCCAGATATTTCTCAACAAAACATAACACCACCAAAAAAATTAAGATCCTCATAAAAATATAGCAAATAGGGGGGCTTAGTTTTCAGGTTTTAGTATTCAGGTCTAATAGTTTTTGGGTCTTTGGTCTTAGTTTTTGGGGGGTCTTAGTTTTTGCTACAACCATTTCCAAAATAAGCTCTTTAGCTAGTGTAACTACCTTGAAACAAACAAACATTTTTTATTTTTATCTTCAATTTAATTTGTATAGAAACTTAAGTTATGTCGGTTCAAGCATGGTATGAAATTGGAGGCTGTTGACCTTGAAAATCCACTCACTGTGAGAGTGGCAACTGTGACTGAGGTCATGGGACGACTAGTGCAGCTGTTCTTTGATGGTCAGTCAAAATTCCAGTTTCTTGATGTGGAGTCTCCCGATATTTATCCCATTGGATGGTGTCAAAGAACAGGGCATCCTCTTGAGACACCATTTGGAACAAGTAAGTTGAATATTTTTACTAAATCACCATTATAGTTATTCCTTTAGTTTTAATTAGTACATGTATCAGAGAGAATTAACAGCATGTACTGTTTTGAGGATTTGTCAGTTTGCATTATTTTTGAGAATTATTTCACCAGTTTCGAGATACTGGTGTAGACTATATATAAGAGTCCATTTTGAAAGGTCATGATGGAACAGAGCCTGGATAATGTGTGTTAATTCATGCATATTTATGTATAAAACTGTGGTGTTTCCATACAGTAGTCAATCATGATATAATTATTTGAAATCTACTCTGACTTGATTGAGGAAGTCCATATACTGTAATTGAAGAACTGACGGTATAAAAACAGCCTAAGTGACGATTTTAAAACTCTCCAGTTTCATGCAATGATTCAGTGTGGTACCTTTTTGGAGGTGAAACTGAGCTAAAGCTACACAAGATTGGCACCGTTTATTAAAGGATTCATTTGAAGTTTTCCAAGTTTTCTCTCTCTCTCTTTCTCTGGTTTTCATTGTACCTATCGAATAGGCAACAGCAGTGTATAGTAGAGGGCTGTGTATCTAAACCCCAGTTGATCAGTTGTGGAGTTCCACAGGGGTCAATTTTGGGCCCGTTGCTGTTTTTAATATATATTAAAATGATCTCCCTTGGTGTCTTTTGCAAACCAAAACACATAATTATATGTATGCCGATGACACCACAATATGTGTGTCCTCCCTATCCACAACCTGTAGAACAGATCACCAATGCTCTACCAATTAACTCAGCTAAATAATACATATACAAAACCATACAAGTACATGTAGAGCTGGTTGTGGGTAACTCAATCTTAAGTGTTCTAGCTGACATACAATTTGCAATGGTGTTGGTCCTGACAACAGAAAGCTGAGGTATTTAATTTCAATTCATTGAATACAAATGGAAAATGCCCCAAGGCCAAGTTCAGCTCAATCCCTAAAAATCATATGACCAAGCCAGATACGAAAACCAGAAATAAAAACTCCTAATAGCCAAACATGATAAGAGAAAAATTCTGGAACAAATTCCCCAACCAATGCATGGCCACAACCCCCAGGGGATAAGGGCTGAATGGGAACAAAATCTAAAGATGTCCAGGCAGTGTAACTGTAGAGTCTTGACAGATCCAACAAAGTTTTCAGTGTGGAAAGAACCACAAATGAATAACAAACTTCGAATCTGAATATAAACAGTAGTCAATTTCCCGCCAAACTTCCAAATATGGGCATTGTTATTCCCGAGGGAATAACTGACAGCTACTGTTCTGGATTAGGAACTATTTTCTCTTTTCCTTCATAGTTCCACTATGCTACACTATTCATCCAAAGAGAAAACTATTTCCAAGATTTGGAAGTTGAAAAGTTTTGCGCTTTGCCAGTTTACTCTTTCAAGCACTGTAGTTTCATCTTCTTTTAACAACCCCTCTCAAAACCAATTTATTTTGTTCTTGAATTTCTTTTAATGGATGTTTTTGCCTAAGCATATTTTCTTTCTTTTTTAGTCATTCCAGATAACAAAGTCATGTAAGTATATACTGTACCTTACATATTTTATTTTGTTGTTATAAAGTGTTGTAGAGTATCTATATGTGTTTGTTTGTGTAAGTGTTGTGTGTGTGTGTGCTTAATACCAACCAAATAAAATTTTCAATTAAGTGATATTTGTAAACTCGGTAATTCAAGCGTCAATATCATAGGCTGTTAATGTGCACGATATGGTTTCTTCTGATCTTCCTGTACCCACTGTTTATTTATTTTTTCTATGCTTTGTAATCTTTCCATCATTTGTAAAAATTGGGACAAAATAAACAGTTTTTTAAAAAAAATATAACAAGCAGAACTCAAAAGTTCTGACATTTTATGTGAGTTGGCCAAGTTAATTGTCACTCATAGAAAACAATAGTTTGACAGAATGGCTAATATTTTTACTAATTGTTTTACTAGAAATTCATTGTATCCTTAAATAATTCATAAAAATTAAATCCGACTCTTATTTTGATCAAATAACATCAAATTATAAATGTATAACAATTAAACTTAATATTGTTATCAACAGTGCATGCAAAAATGCATTGATGCAAATAGATGTTTTTCAACAAAATTAATATGCGATGGTGAGAGACCCAATTACATTCTATAGATTTGCAATAAACCACAATAAGTTAATACGTACTAAACATTTGAACACAAATTTTATTATATTAATATGTAATATTTTGTATGCATGTACAGGTTGGTTTTAAACACAGTTTGTGGTACAAAACTCATAATAATTAACTGCTGATTGTTATTTGCAGTATTCCTGATGGAAGTGAGAAAATTTCTATGCCATCATTTGCTGAAGTTATGGGAAGACACCATGCCGCTCAGTCGGCTCAGACCCAAGTTGGTATGTAACCAAATGAGGCACCAAATAATGTTGATTATTTTTAGAAAATGTTTTCTTGTAGGAGCAGGAATAGAAACTAACGCCGGCCCAACGGCCAGTGGCCACCAAATTTCACCTTGGGCCGATTGATTTCACGAACACCGGCCTGTCTGGTTTGTAGTTTTGTGGAAAAAAATACGATAACTCTTTCTGTAGAGTACTGACGAATTCATATTGTAAACAAATGCCATTGCAACGTAACTGTAATGTACCGTAACTCGTCAAGTGTTATCTTTTACTTTGGACTAGAAATGAACTTTTTCTACTCTTTTTTCTACTCTTTCCTTAAAAGGACGTTTTTTATGATTCTAATAATTTTTATGTGATGAATGACGTACAACGCAATCAATGCATGGATATACACTGTACATCTTGGCTACAGGTTCGTTACTTAGAGTTGGAGAGACGTTGACATTACGGGACAGGGAGGACTTCATCTTAAAAAGACTAAGTTTTTTACACGTTAAAAATACATATCTTAAGTTAACAAACACGATTTAGATCAATAAAATAAAAATAATTATTACGTGCCGGTGAAATTTTTGTCGGTCTGGTGGGTTCCTTTTGATCTTAGTCCGGCCGGCCCGTGCTGAACAGGGTTAGTTTCCAACCCTGTAGGAGTAATAAAACGCACCGTTTTCACTTGGGGAATTAAACTTCCAACTTCCTTCTTTGGAAGCATGTCGCTCGTCCCCTCCTGTTTGTTGAGAAAAGATCACAATTTAACATTCTTCTTTTGGCAGTATTGGTGTAGACCCTCCTTTCTCAAAATCCTAAATTTTGTTCTACCTCAAGTAATCTATTCTATAATCTGCTGCATTCACAATACCTTAAGCTTAGAATTGTTGTACACGCTTTTTTTTATAAGAACAACGAGGCTCAAATTGGCCAAAATTTAAGAACAATTTAAGAACAAGCTCAAGCTGAGGCTCGACAACATGTTTTTATTTCATACAGTACATGCACAGTAGTCAAAGTCTTGACAACATGCATAAGCAACTTCTTTCACTAGAGGCGCAAGCTAGAGAGAGGACAAAAGGTACTGTAATTTGAGACCTAAAGACTGTTTCAACAAACAATAGAGGTAGTTCGCCTCTAAGTACAGCCGTACAATACATGTATGGTGCGAGGCGTTTCGTTTTCCAATGCCTTGTTACTATTTTGTTTTTTCTTCAATTCAAACCGCTCATAGAAATAGGAACAAATTAAGAACAATTTGAGGCTGAAGTCGCCAAAAAAATTAAGAACAACGAGCCTCGGCAAAATTTACTGGTACTCAAAAAAAATCGTGTACACTACTTATCCGAGTGTGAAATAGGAGTACTGAAAACTGTGAAAGATGTTGGGTTTATACTTCACGCAAGTTGTTTAATTTAATATTTGGCTTCATTTCTCATGCAGCAGTTATTCCAAGAAAACCTCCGGCAAGGTATGTTACACACCGCTTTCATTATTGCACGTACAAAACCTGGATCGGTTCAGATCAATAAAACCCGGGTCGGATCAATAAAATCTGGATTGGATCTACAAAACCCAGATCCGATCAGTAAAGCCTGGATTGGATTAATAAAACCCAGATCGGATCAGTAAAACCGGGATCGAAATAAACAAAACCTGGATCTGATCACATATTGTCATCTAGTATTGTTGTTTTCACTGAATCGCTGAATAAATAAACATACATTGACAACTTATCAGTCTGTCATCAGTAGTAGGCATTCAGGCGCGTTCCTGACCAGTTTTCGATGTACAAGTTGGAAAAAAAGTTTAATATAGCATAATACAGGTGCATGGTACATGTTGGAAGTTTTCATAGTGCGATGAGCCACGGGCTTATATAGATTTTTTGCGAAATTTTAATAAAAAAACTTGTAAGCCAGTGCTTACCTGTCTTATAGGCAGGTATGCACCTGGCATTGTCTTTAATACCCTCAACTTCAAGCTTCTTGAATAAGCATAAATATCCGTTCTTTACTTCAATTATTGGTCTAAAAGAAAACCCAAATAACAACAAACTTATCTTACCTCTACATTTTCATTGTTTGACTAATTCAATAGGTCATATGACCAGAAACTAGACGCATGAAAACCTGGATAAAAGCTTTTCGCACAGTCAGTCTGCTCCTTTCTAAATTTAAGGCTGTTTTGTTCAAAAGTGGGTTTAAAAATTAAAACTTGCTTGGAAAATATTTTAAATTAATTTTCTACATCAAAGAAAACATAAATCAAAATCTAGAAAAGCCAGCTTGACAATTAGCGGAGCAAAAAATAGCCCGACATTTATTTTCAGTAAAATTTGATGTAGCTTCTGGTTTACGGAAGCTGAGGGGAAGTAATAATCCCCACCCCACCCACCCACACCTCGCTCCAACTTACACATACATCCACACTTTAATTTAAAGTAAATCCAAAATGTCGCCCAAAATCAAGAAAGTAAGTGCAGTCGTGGGTTAAATCAATTATGTTCTAATCCTAGATTGGCATTGATCCACTTTCAAACTGATCAATTCCAGGTCAGCACTGATCTGATCTGAGTTTTATTGATCGGATCCAGGTTTTATTGATCAAATCCTGGTTTTATTGACCTGATCCCACCCAAGTTTTGTACCTGCCGCTTTCATTGGTTAAAGTCACAAAATCTTCCAGTTTCCCACCTACCCTTCCTCAGCCCATTGTACATATAAATGCAAAAAATGATAATTTATTTGTATTCAGTCTATGGCTACGTTCATACGGTACCCGACTAATTTTCGACCGATTGAAAAATTTGACTGGAAATTTTGTTCACGCGGAACCGTTCAATATTTTCGCGCTGTTCACACAGAACTGACGAACCAGGTTGAATTTTAACCTTTGTTAGTGGTTTTACCACTACTACGCATCCATGCAACCACGCCTTTCTCGTACAGGAAGTGTTCACACCGTGCCAATCAAATTTTCAACCGTACCGGCTAAAACAAATCGTCCTCAATTTTGGAGGTCGAATTTTTGAACGGCTGGATGTCTAAATTTACGTAACGGTACCGTGTGAATGTAAACCCTATTTTGACATTCTTTTGCCAATAAATTAATCAGGTGTAAATCTGCCTTAATGCAAATAATGACGGGCTTACAAGTTGTTCAAATAGAATATGGTTTTATCCTAGTTTCAAATTTCGCGTTCCCCGACCTAACAGATGAGTGCTCTTTGGCCTATTAACCATGACACTCACAATCATCAAGGCTTATCATGTTCAAAATGAGTAACCTTTCTACTTTTATCAAGACGAACTATTCATCTGACCTTGTCTAAAACTTGCCCAGGTAGTTGCTACACTCATGACGTTGGCTGGCGTAGCTTCCATTAGTGGTGACTTAACCGTTGAAACCGAGGTCCTTGTTTTTTGCAAGTTCTGGTACTCATGATAGCTTAACCAACAAGAACGCAAACGTCAACGAGAATGTTACAAAACAAGAGACTTAAATGCAGAAACCAATAACTTCACGTGGGAATGCATCCAGCTGATTACTTTTCCATCGTTTTCTTCAGAAAACAGAACGTTAAAAGCTCAATTTTGGAGTTTTATGGAGAAGCTCCCTAATTTGATTCAGTGTACTAATATCTGAATTCATCCCTCTCTAGGCTTGAAAAAGAAAAAGAAAAGGAAAAAGAGAAAGAGTTGAAAGAAAGAGAACTGAAAGAGAAAGATGATGGGTCCGATGAAACAGACTCTAGTGACGAAGACGATGCGACCGGTAAGTTCTAAGCCAAAGAGAAAACTGAAAGGAAAAAAAGTTACGTACTTAGGTACTTCTAACTTGAACTATTAAAAAATATAATAATAAACTAGAGACAAAATGGATCATGATTATTATTTTCTGGGACGATCTCAGATACAAGAAAACCATAAGATGATGTTGCTTTCCTGAAATCATTGATGTGTTTTTTAAATCAACTTTCATCACTGAATTTTGATGCATTGAAATTAACGGTGATTGGCAAAGCTGTCTGTCCTACTTGTAAACACGGCGCGAAGTAAAAGAGAGGGTGCGGCTGTCCTTAGCGTAAACAAAACCTTACAAGGCGGTTTAACTTCGGTACAGGTTCCGAGAGATTTTACCACAACAAGAACCAGATCTTTTTTAACAAGAGTTGCTGCATTGGACCTTTGCTGGATCCGGAGAAAGTTGCGCAGCTACCTGACGCCACCCCCCCGGGGAAGGTGAGCAGCGTAATCAGGACTGGTCTGGAAATGGTGGCCAAGGCAGCACGTGACCCAGAAAAGGTGATCGACCTCATGCAGGAAGGATGTGGAGTTCGCGTCATAGTCAAACACAAGGGAAAGATTCTCAAAAAGGTAGATACACAGGCCTATAGGGAGAGGGGGGGAGGGGGTAGTCTCCCTAGTGGCATTATAAATGAGATCTATCCGATATGTACTTGATGATGGCAAGTGAGGGATGGTTAAGGCAAATGATAGCGATAGCACCCTCACCCCGTTTACCTATTTATTAGTGGTTGGGCGTTTGGGAAATTTTTAAAGTCTTCGTTCTTTTTGTTGTTATTAACAGCAACAACAACATTTATTTCCACCTTCTTATACATATGGTAAAAAGCAAGTTATAATACACATAATGTAGTGGCTGGGCAACCGAAATAACCGAAGAAGCTAATCCAGTCGGGTGCCCATTACACTTCGAATTAATATGCTTTGGTCAAAAAAGAGCAAAATAAAGTAAACACAAATACACACAAATATACAACTCATAATTGTCAATTAAGTACAAAAATTACAAATCCTTTAACTGAGCCAGATAAGAAAACAAAAATTTAGAGGTGAAGTTAAATATACATATTGTGATAGTGTTTTTAGTTTCCTTATGAAGCAATGAAAACTCAAAGATGTTTTTGTCTTGTTGTGAGGTAGATCACACTGATATCACTTGGTAGTCTCACATATCTTGTAGTGTAAAGACAGATTCGAGATACAAAAAATGTAACAGTGATTGATTTCGTAGTGAACCGCCATTACAATGAATACCTACGCCACCCCCCCTCCACCACCCAAGTTGTGTTTGTTCAGTGCTAGTGGAACATACATTTCAAAGGTCGCTCTTCTGTTTTGTTGGGCTCAATTGAAACAAAAGAATCTTATATTCCCTTTTTTTGGGGGGGGATAGATGGGGGATAAGTTTCCTTTGTTATTCTTGAATTCCAAACGGCAGAGGCGCGACGTTTGAAACTGGCTCATTGTTAAACGACTCTGGTACAAATCGGCCGCTGGTTTGGTTACAGTCAGTGGAAGTCACGGTGACATACAGTGAAGAAGTGTTGATGTTTTTGTCGTTATTTTTCCAGGCAATTTCTCGAGTTGACTCCCGGCCAAAATTGGAACGGTATCTGAAACGTTTCTGTCGCCGCTTAATCTGTTGTGAGTTCTTTCTCAGTTTGAAGCCCGTTGGGAGACCGTGCCCCGACCAGTGCAAGACTGATGGTAATAGGAAATATTCGTGTGTGTGTGTGTGTGCCCTGTGTCTGTCACGATGTTGGCCTAAACTGACCTAATTCGAGAACGCATTAACGCTACACTATTAACGCTACAAGGTTTTTTTGTGTTGCCCAAGGAAACCACATGTTATTTTCAATGTTCATCCTGTTACTGTTTCTTTTTTCTTGCTGATAATATCCAGATAATTTTTTAAATACTGATAAAGGTTTAGTCACTATGAGAACGGTGTAGAAACGAAGGTTTCGTTTTTGATTTTTAAAGTTTATACTTGTCTGATTGTAATATTATTTTTCTATTAAGATCAAGGAAATCTCTTGGGGCCGAAAGGACTGAAAGCCAAACGCTCTCGCGAATACTTCGAAGTGAAGCACCTTGGGTTTGAGAAGAAAAAGCGAGGAAGAAAACGGAAGTCAGACCTACTCACAATCACCGGAGATCCGATCATTATTAAGAGACAGTTGATGGAGTCAAATTCAAACGGAGTTCAGCAGCATACGGCTGTGGTTTCTGGTGCACTGCCCACATGCACCGTGGGTGCAACACAACCAGTGAACACTGCGCTAACAACTACTCAACACAATGGTGTCGTCCTACAAAAGGTGAGGGCCCCAATAGCCGTAATAAGCCCCGGCTTTGGCAATCGCTCGGTACCGGGATCAGCCCCTGGCCCTGGACTAATGTCAGGACCCACGAGAATGGTGTCTGCTCCTTCCATGACTCGTACCGCTGACATAGCGGCGGCGCCAGTGATGACCCAAGTAGCACGTGCCGTCGCGCCGGCACCTGTTAATGTGCCTGGTGGCCTGGCAGCAGCAAAACAGGTACAATTTCATAAACAGTACTTACTATTTAGTGGGTTTCACTTTGTCATCTTCTGACACGTGTTCGATCGTATTCCTTTTTGCCGGATTTCGGGGAAAATATTCATACTTGACGTTTAAGTGCTGGAAAACATAGCGCCTCTAAAGCTTGTAAAAAATGGTAGTACGGTTGCTTGGAGGACTGAACAATGATCCATCGCAGTTTTTCTTTGTATACACCGTGTGTTATAATCATGATTGACAGTGGCGCTGTAACAAATCATTCCATTTGTTTGCCTTGAAAATGAGTTTCGTGAAATCTAAAAGATTGTCGTCATGGACAACAGGACATTCCGCAATGAAAGAGTAACATTCGATATGGACAAAGTAAGTATCAGTGTTTGTAGCTCTTGTGTTTGATTATGAGCTGGTGTTTGGTATTCTGACCAGCGGGTATTTTGCAGTCAGCGTAAAGGTTCCGGTGTTTTGTTGGATGCGTTGTTTGGTTGGCTGTAATCCGGCAGTGGTTACAGCTTCATCGTCTGGAGTTTCAATCTGCCAAATTTATGTTTTTGTCGCAAAAGAAATAAATTATTTGTTAGTTTCAGTGATCACAGTATGTCCTGTTTTTAAAATGTTTTTATGTCATGTATGTTTTGAACAACAACTGGTGTATTCTGTTGCAGAGATGCAACAGCAAAACTAAGTCAAATTTTGCTACCTTTGCTATAGAAAGCCACTGTACGTTCAGTTACACCTTGCTGGCTTCTTGTACTGGGAATAGCTGGCTGGTCTGAATAACGCGATTGCATTGGTCGCGCTTCCCGGTTTTTTTTTCTCAAACAAGATCATTTTTTGGTTCGAAAAACGAGTTTGTTTCGGCCAAAAAGGAAAACGGTGCAAACGTCCAAAGTTTGCTAAAACTGGTGTAGATCCGGGTGTTTTGAAGCTCGCTGATCATTTTTATAATCAGTTTATTTTTTGTGTATTATTTCCTGTATTTTACTTTACTTAATAATCTTATTACACTCTTTTATTTTCTCGCTGTTCTTTCTGTTTTAACAGGAACGTTTTACTAAAATTCATAAACGATAAAAATAAAGATAAAGATAAACGATGTCGTTTTTAAACATGTAAGTGTTTTAATGCTAATGAGTAAAAGTTTTAAGTTTTTAAAAAAATTAACTAGAGAATTAACAAACTTAATTGTGAACTCTTTTATTTGTCTCATTAAAATGTATTTTCACACACTTAATTTACTGAGACGTATTTGTACGTGCTACAATCAAAACATTTCAGTACGTTACAAGCCTGTTTATGGTTTATATTTTCGTGGGTTTGCTTCTTTCTGTGGAATCACGCGATCACGGTCAGGGGTCCTTAAAATTTCCTTGCTCTGTTGTTATACAGGTTTCTGTTGTTTAATATTGAGAGTTATTAAAACTGAGTATCGCATGTGACACGAGGACAATTCCCTTGAATTCGAAAGATGGAATAAGTGTGAAAGTGTCTTTCTTATTCACCATACATCATTTGTCAGGTCCATTCCGGTAAATTAAGTTTTTGTCAACTCCGAACCCTATAAAAATATAAATTGTCCTTTTTTCGTTTATATTTTCATTGTCACTGATATGTGTTTTTGTGTTCTGTCTATATATAGATTTACTTGTATCTCATCCAACTCTTGCAAAACAGCATATTAGCCACCAAGCTTGATTAGACTTATGGTTATTCTAAAGACAAAATACATTGTAAAACAATTTAAAATGTATATATTGAGGTAATTAGGTGGTGTTGTAGGGTGTAGGCTTTTTGAAATTTCATTTATATTGTTACCATAGTATTACTGTTAGTTTTATTGCTGTTGATATCAATATATTAAGTTAAGCGAAGGCTCGGAATTTACTGTATTAACGGCCAACTACATGCACACCATAAATAGAAAGACTATATCCTTGTTAAACTCCAGTTTTGATCTTGAAGCTATCCAACTACAAGGTTAGCAACTTTTTTTAGCGAGTTGACCGAGAGTCGCTTATTTACTCGTTTAAACTTAGTATGCGCCAGCGTCACTCAACTTACGGTTATTTTCTTGCATGGCTTGGCTTTTTGGTGGTTTAGAATTATTTATTGTTAATGTTCATTTTAGTTTCTGTGTAATAATAATCGCCTTCACGGCTTCAGAAAAAAAAGTTGCTAAATTTAGTACTCGTTAGAAATAGTAACCTTAAGTAATCATTTAGGAGTTGAAACCAACAGTGTACTGAGTGTTGTGTTGTCCGTGTATTCATCATAGTGATTCTCGATATTACTATGGATCTGCATGACCTTTGTTGGTCGGTTAGAGTTTATTAAAAATTGAAACAAATGTAAATAACTAGACGAGTCGTTGTGGTTCTGTGAAAGAATACTCCAGTTTTTCGATAAAGAAGGCAATGTCCATTGCAAGATATTGATTAACATAATTAAATTTATGATAAGCTTGTTCTCATTAATTATGAAATCGATGGAAACGGAAGAACAAGGAAGCTCTGCTGTGATAGGAGGCAACGAGGGCGAATGTGTTGGTGACTCGACTCGTGTAACTGTGCTCGACTGAACTTCACGCTTACTTCTGGTCACGCTTACCTCTGGTCTCGCTTACTTCTGGTCACGCTTGTATAAAGCCAATTGAGGCCAGCCTCCGCCCAGCATCTGTAATTTTCAGTTTGTTACTATTTCAGTATTTCAAGGAATACGTTTACACTAGCTGGTGATGCAAAACGCTTCGACACCACGTAGAGCTCCCGTTGGTTGATTTCACCGTTTAACGCAGAACGCTCCTTGTGTCTCGGTTTATGCTTTGGTCATTGGTGAAGAGCAGACTAAACTTTGTGCTTTCTGTGACTGTTGTTGATAATTTAGCCAGAATATCTTAAAACTGCGTGTTCAAAAGCAGGATAACTACTCAATATAATTGATCCAAGAAAATACCAATTTTGTTGCTGAATCTAAACATACTGATTATTATTATTAACCAACAAAAAAAAATCGGGTTTGTTTCTAAATTGTGTCATGATTCTTGTTTTATTTATGCATTTTTTTTACTTCTAGAAATGGATTTGTCTTTGAATTTCATGCCAGTTGGAACGTTGTTGTGATAATGATAACAGATAACTTCCGTTCGGGTTGAACTTTTATCAGTCGATATTGGGTCGAGTTTATAAAGACACTTAGTTTCCGTTTAGATTATGAAACATTCTTAAGAATATGCAGGCTTCAGCAATCAGGAATGCGGCGAAAATGCTGACATAAACATCAAAATGTTTTGGAATGGAATGGGTTTGGAATGAATTTGGGGGGGGGGGGCATTATTACGTTTTTCGACAAATATGCTACCCCTTTCGTTAAAACCTACATGTTTTATGCGTTTGTGCTTGGGTTTAGGCCGTGAACCGAACCCCCCTGGATTCGCCACAACTCAGTACCGTTGCATGGTACAAAATAAAGAATAACTTTTAAAATAATCGGCCTGCGAAAGGCTATGCAAGTCGTATTCTAACTCCCATCACAGTTAATAGAACAAACTAGTTATGAAACTCAGTTAGTTCTTTGTTGTATGTTTTTGTTCTCTATCTCTTTTGTTTGTTAGCCTTGACCCTGCACAAAACACAAAAGGTTTTGAAATGCAAATGAACAACCAACCAGTAGAAACATTTGGGTTCACACGTAAAACAAAACAATGTGCAGGGTCACGGTTTGTTCAACATAAAACAAAACAGCTTCGTACACTCCTTTTGAAGTTTGTTGAGCTTCACAACCAGTTAGTTCTATCAACTGTGCTCCCATGGAGAATAACCCGGTGACCTATGATAAACAGGACTCGTATCTTTTTTGCAGGGAATACAAATACAGAAGCCGCAGGCTGCCGTTAATGGCATCACTGCTAACAAGTTTAACCTCAGTGGGATTGTAACGAATGTTTCAAGTCAAAGGTTTTCTACAAGCGCCGGTAGCGCGGGAGCAACCATAACGTTTGGGCGTGCGCCCCCAAACGTGACTATCGTCAGCACGAACAGCAGCTCTCTGCTAACGAGGCGTTCACCAGAGTTGCATAATCATGTGTCGCCGCATGGAACAGTTTCCAAGCAAAATGGACAAGTTTCGGGACAGACACAAGTGGCTGGAGTCTTAAACAGAAGCGGAATGCCTTACTCTTTCGGTGCACCTACATCTGCTTCCCATGTGGCACCCCCACCTCCCTACAGTCACACGCATGCGCACAGACAGATGCACACCACTGTTGTGACTCAACCTAACGGAAGTGCTACTACTGTTGTATATTCAGGAAATGGACAAACACCTCAAGTTCCGCCGGGTGTTGTTGTTAATCAAACAGGTGGCGGGAGCGGTAGGTCGGGGGGAATACCGTCGCATGTCGTTAAACACACCCCAAGCGGAACACCACCCCCGCCCCCGCTTGTACAGACCAGACTCCTCCATCCGCCTAACAACAGGCCCCCCGCCCCGCCCCCATCAACTTCAGCTTCGTCGCCAATCTGCCCGTCGACTGTGACGTCGCTCATTCAACAGCCTCGACCCACTGTAGCGTCTACTGTGGCTGTGGCATCGGTCCCACCACGTGGGCCACATGTGGCACAAAATGTACCTCCTTTTATCGGACCCCCGCCGCCACTGACATCCGCAGGCACAATGGTGCACAGCGGTACTGTCCAACCGTATGGGGGTAGTGAAGCGAGGATTGTGAAGGCACACACTGTGCCACACAGACCCATCGCACCAAACCACCCGGGAAGCACCAGAGGACTGGCACTAGTCAGCTCGCCACAGGGGATTTCAGTCTCGTCAGCCAATGGTGCTCGGATGATTCACAAGCCCACAGGACCACATGGAAGCCAACCGGGACACACTGCGCCACAAACAAATCCTCAGGTGAGTCTTACCGTTCTTTTATACAGACACGTGGTTTGGGTATCTTTGTCTCCGCAGAAGAGAAAAGAAATCGATTGTAATGTTTAGGTTCGGACTTTTTAAAATGAAGATCATCGCTTGCCATAAAACGAAAAAGAGGTGGTCACATACCAAGCTGGTTTAATGTGGCCCTTCCTTCCTCCCTCCCTCCCTTCTTCCCCGACTCCCTCCCTTCCTTCCCGACTCCCTCCTTTCCTCCCCGACTCCCTCTCTCCCTTCCTGACTCCCTCCCTTCCTCCCCAACTCCCTCCCTCCCTTCCTGACTCCCTCCCTCCCTCCCTTCCTTCCCGACTCCCTCCTTTCCTCCCCGACTCC
>JANRMR010036558.1:0-14762 GCA_025434825.1 Bergia sp. 'catenularis' | reverse complement strand
TTTACAAGTTCCACAATTGTACAAGTTTAGTAACTGACTCAGAAGCATTGTGGCATTCTCTTTACGCAGGGATTCAAAACAGAAAAAATTCTTAAAATGTCCCAACGGCAGGTAAATATTGATTGAAATCGCGTCTCAGCTATCACGTCAAACTTCGTTC
This sequence comes from Bergia sp. 'catenularis', assembly GCA_025434825.1. NCBI lineage: Eukaryota > Metazoa > Cnidaria > Anthozoa > Zoantharia > Parazoanthidae > Bergia > Bergia sp. 'catenularis'. The sequence goes on along the minus strand of JANRMR010036558.1, from coordinate 14,602 downwards.
TCTTAAAAGAAAAAAAAGCGTGCAAAAGCTGCCGAAAAGGCCGCGTAAGAATACTCTCAAGTGTTCCTTGAGGCACGGAAAGGAAATAATTAAAAGTTTTAGTCTAATTTGCAATATAAGTTGAATCTGTAAACAATATGTTGAAAGGGGCCGCTCGAGATACCTCCGGCGCCTATACAAGTTGCTTAGTTTGGTTCAAGTGAAGTGTAATTCAAAATAGAATCTGATTTAAGACATTTCCCCTTCGAGAGACAAAAATTCAACGTACACGAGTAGTCTCGACAAGAAATCTTGTAGAAATATGATTAAAACAATAAACATTTTTAATGCCAACATTAGAGTTATAACGATAAATAGCATTCACGGTTTTTCGTTAAGATTACAAGCCAGGCGAGCTGCGCAGAGAAAACGAGAAACTCGACTTGTTCTAAATAAAGCCCAGACAATACTTGAACAACTCAAAAACGTTTATTTTTTGCTCACCCAAGCTCTCGTACAAGAGATTTTTTCAGTATTTCATAAATTATATCTACAGTAAATCGTATACAAGAGACATGCATAGCTGTGAACAATTGCATACTGCAAGCGCTGTGTGGTCAACACTCAGCCTTCAGTTGTAGCGAATCTTAACTTAAGATTACTAAAATATTCGAACATACTCTTTAGACTATCTTGGATTTTTATTGTATGGTTTCCGCGTTTGTGGAAAACTAATGATTCACTGGTTTGTCAACAAGAAAAACTTGTAAATTGTTCAGACCAGAGATAGTAACACTTTCCATTCAAAGTCAATGTTCAACGTTGATAAATGTTTCAACGGATACCTCCATTTTGTCGTTTTCTTCCTGTTTCGGTGTTAAAGCAACGATACTACTCAGCTTAGCCAAATGATCGTCGTCGTCAATCTCAACTGTGAGTTCTTTATCAAGTTCTTTGGAGTTTTCACTCTTGATAATTTCTGTGCTTTCTTTTAAGGGTTTGTCGCCCAGTTTTCTGATATTGTTCTGATGGGTCTTTTGGTGTTTTCGCAAGTGATCACTTCTCATGAAGCGCTTTCCACATTCTTCGCAAAGAAATCTCTTTTCTCCGGTGTGGGTTCTTAAATGTCTCTGAAGTTCGTCAGATCTTGTGAAGCTCTTGCCGCAGAACAGCCAATTACACACGAACGGTCTTTCTCCCGTGTGCCAACGGAGATGTGCCTTCAAATGTGAAGTCTTACCATAGACTTTGCCGCATCCAGGTATGTGACAAATATGTTGTTTTCTCTTGGTCGTGTTGCCAGTAGTTGCTGCAAGTTGACAGTTTGGACACCGACATCTTCTACAACGTCTGGTCTGCGTCAGTTGTGGGTTGAACGAGTACAGTTGAGTTGGCGACTGGGCTGTGAATGCACTGGGAATATGCAAGGTGCCGGATGCTGCAGCATGCAAAGGTAACGCAGCGAAATGACTGCCGGGCAGTGCATGGCTGGTAGGGGAGAGGCTAGGGTGAACAGACGTAGGGATGGAGGCTCGAGGGATTGCTTTGCTGGGATCTACGCTCCACCAGGGCAAAGAGTTGACATCGCTCAACTCAGTCTTGAAGCTTGCCGCTGAGCATCCGTACCCAGAAATTGACGTGGGCCTGGACGAGACACCGGGGCAAGTGCGAACTGGAGAGCATTGAGAATGACTGAAAGCTACACTGCTTCTCGTAGAGCTGACTGCATGTGAAAACGGAAAGCCGCGAGGTGAGTGTGACGGGGGCGACGAAGCCATGTAGCACTCCTGAAACGGACTGAAGTGTGGCGGAGCGTCAGCCGGTGGTGTGAGAGGAAAGTTTCGCTCGGGATAAGAGCTGATGTGATAAGACTCCGGCTGGACACCGTTGTACACTTTCCCGTGACAGTCGATATACTCGTGTATTGACCCTGGTTGTCCGATTCGACTGCATGTAGCGGCTAAGAGGGCGAGCGGCGAAGGCTTGGATATCTCCTGTGAGAGAGAGAAAGGGATTATTGAAATTAAGCACTATTCGAGTATTTTATAAATAATAAACGTAAAATATTTCTCTTAAAGCGTTTGTAGCTGCTGTGAATAATACTCACACGTCGAAATTGGAAGATTTCAGGCCTAGATAGCGTGGCTGTTGCCATATCTCTCTAGAATATTCTCAAAATAGTTTCCTTTCGACCAGTTTGGCTCTGTGTTCAACGATCAATTGACACGAACGAAGTGAGAAGCAAGTGCTAAATAAAATCTGCCATCCGCACAAAGCTTTTCAGCTGGTTTGCGAGCCGGTGGCGAACCGGCAGACGAAATGTAATTAGTCAAACGGTACCGCCTTCCAATCAGAAGACAGAGGCGGAGCCTGGTGCTTATAGCCTTCTCACAGAAATGTTGTTATCACAAATAAGGTACTATTATCATAGATGACATAGGTGGAGCGCGAGGGCGGTGAACTAATGAAGACAATCAAAAGAAGAGACATTTTACGATCAACCCCCGATGATCAAAGCGAGCCGCCCGCCACTCAGCTTGCTGATTGGTTCCCGGAGTACAAACACTCAGCGTGACAGCACTCGAAAGAAAATCATTTGTTATGTTATTGTGTGTTTCCGCTATCGCATCGCATTATTGTCATCACCTCCAGAAGTACTGTCATCACCTCTAAAAGAGACCGCCTTTATTTGAATAAGAAAAGCATCAGCAATACACTTTTGAACCAAGCAAACAGCCTATTGTGAGCATAACAACCTATAAACAATTAGTGCCTAATGCACGAGGGCTAGATGTGGCTTTTGCGATAAAACTAAAGCAAAGGTGTTAACATTCGGCTCTTTCATCGTGCCGCCTATATTGTCAAGCCAGTCGGTGCTCCAAGCAATTGTTTATCTATCCTAGTTTCTCTCACAAAGCCTAGTCCGTGCAAAAATATTTTCCGGTTGTGATTGTGTCCAAAAAAATACCAGTATAAATATTTTGCAGGAATAACAGTAAATTTGGTTTTAATGTTCATTTATGGTTCGTGCGCGCTCAACCAAAAAACAGAAGAACTTGGGTCAAACAGGAGTAATTAGAAACCCGCCTTGAATCACCGCCTTTTGTACCTCCTCCCTCTCACAAGTCTCACTTCTCGTGCCAATCAAAACAAAATCCGATTAGCTTGTCGAGAACCACCCAAGGAGATTTAGCTGTGAAATTTGTAGCTTTTCATCCAAGCTAGACGGAGACGTTACAAGAAAAAACGAAGATAAAAACCGCAAAACCTTGTTTATAGGCAATTATCTCGCCTATTTTTCCTCTGAAATGTCGGCATCCTTTGAAATCACGGATCAATTTCGACCAATTTCCTCAGCTAACAATTAACAAGTTGTTCCCACTTGGAGCGTGATTCCGAGGCGCCAAACTGGCTTTGACAAGACTTAGATGTTCAGGGGTAGCTGTTATTTATTTTATTATGGACGTTAAAGGCTCGAGAAGGGTAGGCGAGACAACAAGAGAAATTGGCCGAGAATGAAAGATTTTTGAGACTTTCAGTGGGATAGTCGCCATTAGTTGAAACTATTGTTCTTGGTGAAAAACCAAAACACTCTGCCACCACAGACAGATAATACTGAAGATTTGTCACCAATATTATTCGAATGAAGCGGAAGTTAGCACTCATATAATGCAAACTTTATCCAACCGTACATGTATTGTCAATGGCGGAGCAGAGATTTCCCTGTATTAGATGTTCGAGGGCACTTGAGCGAAATACGTATGCTGTGATGCTAGTTTTATTGAAAGCCTATTGAGATGGTCAAGATATGATTTGCGCTGCAGCCGACCAATATAACGCTAAGTACAATGATATTACTCAACACTAAGTTTATACCGCGGCTTCTCCAAAAAGGCAACGCCAATACATCCGAAGAAAACCAACCATCAGCTTGCAGCGTGAAATGGCTGGCCGGTAGACCTTTGAGTGTTGGCCACCGATCCCGTAAACACAAGCATTTATTTTATGAAAATTCGGAAACTATTTAATCAGGATGGGAAAAATTGTTTATTAATCACTCAAATGGCTTAAATCTCTGTTTGAATGGCTTACTAGGATTAGAACATTGCATATTGTAAGTCCAGCAGCGAATTTTATTGATTTTTAACAGAATGTAGCGCTCCAAGAAAACAGCGTGTGGCAAAGCTCTCCACTTTATGATAAACTAAAGGATTAGCAGGCAATAATAACGACTCACAGGAGCCATACCCGCTAGGGCCCGTTCATTGTTCAACTTGTTTCGGCACATTTCAGAGTTCGTGCTATATTCGGGAAAAACTTCCCGCACATTAATTTTACCTGAAAGGCCTAAATCAAAATTTCTCATGAACGCGGCTGCTGTCCAATTTTCGGGAACATTGTAAAACAAACTACAAATGTCAAAAATTGTACTGTAGTTTTAAAACTGTGTAAAAGTCTATTGCAGTATCGGCAACGCTTTTAACTTTGCGTTGAAAAAATGCAAACGAGATAGCTATTCTCTTTTGCTTGTAAAATCTTAGTGGAATTAGCATAAAGTTCTGCTCGCCGGCTCGCTTTTATCACTGAAAATGTTTGCTTCTTTGTGTGTTTTGCCACTAATTAGATAAATATTCATACTGGTCGGAAAGTTGAAAGTTTCGACTGGCATTGGCTTGAAGGATTAACGAAATTTTCAGAGATGCGATCAAGATAGACAATCCTGTTTCCCGTGAAACCAGGGAGACCTCTTTTAACAGCAAAAATGCCTTAAAGCAAATATTCCGTCTGTTTACTTTTGAACTGAAGAGAAATAAATTCAATTTTTACTTTCTTTCGTTATCGCATTTTTGTCGGCGTTAATTCTGTATATAGTATTTACACAGTACTATGCTAAAATCAACTCGGAATTGAGATTTTCGACATGCTTTTCGCTGCATTCAAAAAGTAAGACCAAACTTTTAAACTTTTTTAAGCGCTTGCTTAAAGGTCAAACCACGTCACTTACTCTAAAAAATAACCGTTCTAGCGGTGAATATTGCAGAATTTATCCCTGTATGTGTGTGCAGTTCATGGTATTAACATAGGAAATTAGTTTAGTGTCATTGAATAAGTGCCATCCGTCTTCACGCTGGGCCGTCGCTTTTGTTGTCTTCATTTGATGCGATTTTTCATAACCGAAAACCCTTGCTGGAAAAAACTCAAAAAGTTTAATATCCTAATCGTAATGTTTTGTTTTTATCTTACGGATTGACAGAAATTTTAGCACGGCTTGTCGCCCAAACGGATTTGCAAACTTCTGCGCTAATCAATTTTTGACAATGAACTTTCTGCTGAGATTTCCAAGTACTTTAATAAGATGTGAACTTTTATTTTTCTTCGCTGTAAAAGTATTACTGCATTTGTTTCTGAATGTGCAAATGGATTACCAAAAGATTACTCTAAGAAGATGAATTTATGGTACCTTTTAATTAATTCTACAGCTATTTTTGTGTTAGATATTTTGAATCAAGTGTATCTTTTTCCGAAGCAAGATTGTATTATTATTTCTACATTTAAAGCAGTAAAATTTACGCGTGACAAAACAAAAAATTTGGAATTATGATCACAAAAACATTGTCTCCCTCCGCCATACTTATACAAAATATAAAGATTCTACGATAGTGGTAAGTAAAATATAAACTCATCGAGTCCACAACAAAATAACTATTTTTTTAAAAAGGTGACCCTAATTGTTATAATGAATTGTTTTACTCAAACGCGAAAATCTTGGCGTCATGTTAGAGGGAGGTCAATCTTGTCGCCTCGTTGACAGCTTTAAAGCTCTCCAAAACTTTCAGTTTCTATCAGACAAATTACGCGGAAGGCGGCCACTTCACTGATATTTTGGGCTTCAGTTTGCTTTTCATTGCATATATAATTATGCGGCAAACGTTTGAACTAAACCGACAGTTCAATTTGCGACCATTTGGGATTCACTCCGTGAAGTTAGCTAAAGCTTTCTGCGAGCTGAATTGAGAATGGCTGAAAACCCTTATGTTTTGGCGCTGCTATGTCTAAGTCTGTTGATCGCCTAAAACACCCCCATTTCCAGACAATTACTAGAGTTAAAGCGGTTTTTTTGGTTTAAAAGGGCGGAACCCACAAATTGACATATACTTGGGACATGGTTTGACTGAGCTATAAAAGAATTGGCAATATTTACATTTCGGCTTTGCGCACGAGATATCTCGAGGAAAGAAATATCAAATATCCTCGTCTCTAAGCACTGACTTCTTTTCTCTCAGGCGTTTAAAAAAGTGAATAACAACGCAGAAATGTTTTTAGGCTTATTAATATTGCTCTTTAAATTAAGTTTGAAAATCCCAGCGCAATGGGAAAGGAGCCACTTGACTGATGTGTCTTATCAAGAATCTCAATTATTTGTGCTACTGCTATTAGGAAAGTAATTACACAGACAAACGCGAAAAGCCAAATGCCGCTTCTTTAGCTGTAAGAAGAGAGGAAAGTGCTAAACCAAAAAAAACAAAGTTGATTCAAAAACCTTTTTACGCCAGCGTGTGTCTTTTAGCTTTTGGTGTCTTTCCACTGAGAAAAGGGTGGTTGGAAAAAAAATGATTGTGATCTTTCGTTTTATTCGTCGTGTTTGCAACCTGATGTGAATTGGTAAGCCCATGGGAAATTTAAGTTCTTACGACATGTTTTTCTCAAAACGCTTTATCGTTCACTGTGCCGGTTAGAAATTAGGAAAATAATTTAACTTCATGCAGCAAACAAGGAAGGCATCTTAACTTATACTGACTGTGCCACAACAACAAGGAAAGTAGTTAATATTCGCAAGAAAATAGCTAGATCCTTGTAGGACACGTTATTCAATTTTTCACACAATTTGTTTTCGACATTTTGGTTGTGTTATTTTCTGCCATTGTTGACTAAACGCTTCGAGTATTTAAAAATTTGGACGTAAAGTTTTGATGTGTAACAAACAACAACGACTTATGTCGTATTCTCGTTTCAATATGAAATTTAACAACTACTAGTTCTCCCGTGTGATGCAGTATTTATAGCTGATTGATTGGACATCCATGCGTCGTTCCAGTTTTCAGCTATTATACAACTCTCCCTTTGGCATGGCTTACAATAATGATCAGCCCAAAAGCAATTTCGCCTACAGTAAAAACACAATCAATCTAAATAGTTCTTAGTATTTGGCGAAAAAGTGTTAAAGCCGGGTGTTAAAGTTTGTTCTTCTACATTTATTTCATAGTGTTCGTCAGAGTCAATCGATTTTTGTCACTGTTAACTTTTATTTGAATACCAAAAACTAACGCTGTCTCATTTTGGTTTTGCCTTTGTGTCAAAGAGAAAGAAACTTTATTTACTGTTACCAGTCTTTTAAAAATCTTGGTACCGACTGTCCTTAAAGGATAAAAACATAACTTTCTATTGAAGCAGAACCATGGTCGAAACAGGTATTACATTTCAGGCAGTGTTACAGATAAACAAATATAACGGTTTTTTAATGTGGCAAGTTATAGCGTTGAACTGAAATACCCCAAATAATCAGTCTATCTGAGAGATAGTACGAGAGAGGAAATGGCCCCACATGGAAAACGAGGAAAAATATCTGACCAAGACTGATTCTATTATGTTTTATCATTAGTTATACGTTATCATGTAATCAAAATTTCTTCTTCTCGCCGACAGTATGAAAATCTTCCCGACCGCGAACCGAAAAGTTTGCGAAAAACCCAAATTTTGAGACTTTGGCGAGTTGCCTGGGGGTTGATGCAGCCTTCAGTTTCCCGCCGAAGTCTGGTTAAAGATCTGATAATAAAAAAGATTCGAGCGGATCCAACGTGACCGTTAAATTACAATTTTGTCTTTTCTGGAAAACTACTGCTGCAACTAAAAGTAAAAGAAACCATGCGAGCTTTCACGTATGTTGAGATACATGCATGGCTGTCTTGATGCATGCACACATAGCAAAAAATTGAAATTATGTTCGCAGCTGGCTTATGCAGTTCTGGCAAACGAAGCAGTTTCCGGCTTAAAATTGTTATTTCGCTTTTCTGGGTAACTTGTCTGGTTAAAGTATATTACACAAGATGTTTGTCTCGGTCGAACTTAACATCTGCATCTCACTATTTTAGTATTTAGGATCCTATAGGACTGCGAAAACTTGCCACACGCAGATACATTTTAACAGTATTCTTTTTAAACCCTAAGACAAACACTTTATGAGTATATTACAAAATTGGTTTCTAGGTTGTGAAGAAAGAGTTTGTGACTTCAAATGAGACCTTTTTTATTTTAAGTGAGGCCAATTTTGTTAAAACCAATTCAACAGCAAACTTTTTCTATTTCAAAACAATTACACTGAACATTTCTTTCTGAACTGAAGTATTCAATCAATTGTTCAGCTAATTTGAAAGTCAATAACAAAAGAGGACAAAAGAAGCCGTAGAGAGCAATAGATTAGTTAAGCTAATTAGAAAGGCGGGACCAAGCGGTCCTTGAAGAAATAACAGAGGAAGAGAAAAACACACACAAGGTTAGAATTAGCGGGTTGAGACATAAGCCTTTGAGAAACGGCTCCTCAGCAACAGAATAGAGGTTGGTATAGTGTTATTTTGTACTGAAAATAACAGCAAAGAATTGGAAGACGAAGGACTATTGTACTGCCAAAAAATGAACATTCACAAACAAAAAAGTGAAAAACTCTTTTTGGCCCTTCAGGCTTTACCGAAACGATTGCCTTTTGTGAGAGTGAAGACCTTGAAACATTCAGGGAAAAGGAGTGGCTTTTATCACAGCTTTAGAATGCAATAGTACTAACTGTATTTATGAGGGCTAATTAGTAGTAGTATAATTTGGACCACTGCACATTCAAGAGATGCCGACAAAGAACCGAGAAAAATAAATTGAATGGGACTAAAATATTCCGTGAACTTCAAACTAACGAGCCATTCAAAAGCACTAGTAAAAATTAACTCAATTATGACATATGTAAAGAACGAAAATGAAAGCAAAAAGTGTAAGCAGACGTGACATTCACTTAGTTTGTATTAAATAACTATCAGAACTCATGCATCCAGGTTATTGGAAGACTGGAGGACAATAGGAATGAGTTTTAGTTGACCGGCTTGACAATGCTATTAAATATTAATTGCTAATCTCGCAATTTTTTTTTAATCCTAAGTGCTATTCTAAGTTATTTCTGTGCTACTGCTAGAGAAAGTAAATTACTTATGTGTTTCAGGCTTAATAGATATAAATTTGGAAAATTGGGATTGTAACAGCAGAGAGGAAATTCGTTTGTCTGAATCTGTTAAGACAACAACAGTTGAACTTCTGAAACAAAGTCAGTTGTTATACACCGGAAAACTATCAAAAGCTTGGTAATTAATAACTGTAAAGCTAATCGGATAAAGAACTTCAAAGCAAACCTAGCCTGGTCACAGAAGTGTTGCCAGTCAGTTTGATTTTCAAGCGTTGTTGGGTGTACATCCTCAGTATGCCTCAACCGATCTCACAGGTAAACAAGTTTGCTACTTGACAAACTCTTGATTAAGTATCACAGATGCAGTTAAGGAAAGAAGTGTTTCTATAAGTATAACTGAAATAAAACCGTCATGCTCAGTTTATCCCATAACACTGCGCTCATGAGTTTATTTGGTTGTTGATCAGTCACATTTCGTTATTAATGAGTTTATAACGAATTTGCCCCCAAATGGATTTATAATTTGTTAACTTTCTTCAAAAAAATCCAAGTTGAAAATATACTGCTTTCGAGGTTCCTGATGTTTATGGTTTTATTTCAGTTTCTAGTCGAGGTTTGTTCTTTGATTCCCAACGCATCGAAAGTATCAATGTCGATGCCCTATTTCCTTGCAAACAGCACTGAGCCACAGTATCTAGAACGAACACGAGTATTAAGTGATAGAACGCTGCCCACAGAGACTATTATTTGTTATCACACAGCCATATATTTATTAAACTGGCTGATAGATCCAACGGTTATCAAAATTCACACGATCTGAAAGACTGGCTGACTCACTCACTCACCCACTCACTGAACGAGTCCGAAGTTTTCGACTGATATTTTTACTCGTTCTCTTTCTCAAATAAGATTAAGAAAGCTACCCAAAGTATGGATAAGTCAGATTTATTGGAAAACAGAGGTATTTTCTTTCTAGAATAATAAAATAACAAGCAGCCACATACACAGGTGTGTTAATTACAAACTGGGTTATTTACCTAAAGTATCTCCATTCGTGTACTCCATACACTTTGTACAACTGGCTTAACCAAAAATCTATGGTCTATCAATTTGTTTTGTTTCTTGTTCACTCGTGATAAATCGGTATATGCAGCTCATACATTACCTTAACATATCAGTCTTTGATACATCTTCAATACTATAGGCAGGAAGTTATGGAACAGGTCTGAACACTTGCGATGCGGAAGAATGATACCATATGTAAAGTTCTCATCCCCAGCACGACTAGTCTTACGACGCATGTGTTTCGAAAGCTCACGGATGTTTTTATCTTATTCACGAAACTAATACCTGTCATGCAGCCGTTAACGTTCTATTCAGATTTTGAAACCTTAAATGAATCTTGAAGAAACAAGTAGAATGAATTAGCAAAAGCTCGAAAAGCTTAGTTTCATCACTCCAAACTTCTTTAAATTAACTTTCGCTATTTCCACAGAAATAACAAAACTGCAGACACGCTCAAATTAATACAAACCAAGCTTCTTGTCTTTGATATGATTATAACATATCCAATTTAGAACAGGCCTTCATTGTGTAAATATATTAACAGTTAAATGCAAGTTAAAAGAGAAAAGATCTACGCAAACATTTTCATCTTTTTTTTTCTGCTTTCACTTTTTTTAGACGCGAGAGGAAGATCATTCTGTTGTTCCTGATACACAATTTTGTGAAGATACTTTGACAAAGGAAAAACACCAGCCTGTAGTCAACGAAGGAGTTTTATAAATTATTGAAAAGCTTTTCTTCCAGAATTTACTAACGGAATAAAAACCTTTCTGAAACATTACCTTGGCAAGTGTACTTTTGTTCACTGTAATTAAAGTAGGTATCCATATTTCTGGAGAGCAGAAACAAACGACATTTCACCAAAAGTGAATGCTAACTAACAGTTTACCGTTTAAATTCCTGTGTTGACAAAGGAAACAAGTGGTTGTTTATAATCCTTCTTTTAAAGCTGGTGTGAAAACTGTTGTCAACCTCTACACTGAGGTGGATCAATTTCTAAATATCTGGAAATTTTTCTGTCGCTCTTTTCTTGAAAAAGCACAAGGAAATAGCATCAAGTTCGAAAAATGATTCCATTTTCGGCACCTTATTCAATGGTTTTAACCACGTTGCATGGTGTTTTTGCATTCGAATCTTACACAAGAAAGGGGCGGGGATGCATTGAATTTACAAGTGCTTTCAAACCGAGAGCTTTTGTATGAGCTGTGTACAACATGCTGCGGATATTAAACATATATCTTCTAATAAATACCTTTACTAACTGGAAATTAACATAGCAATGGGGCCATTGAGATTCATTGAACACTAAACTCTCCAAACAGAGGCAGCTAGCAATCGTTGTATTACCGACTATAAATTTCAATTATATTTCGCTAAAATTGAATAAGAATTGCAAATTAGGATACAAAGCTTTAAAGTCAATAAAGCCCGTGTTAGAGTAGCGTTTTTCTGTAAAAAGCAGGGAAAAAAGCAGTTTTGGTGCCAAGAAATCTGACCCACCTTTATTAAGGAATGCATAACAATCATAAAATATGGATGCCATGTTAATTTAGTTCTAAACAAGATATCGCTCCAGGGCACGACAAAATGAATACACTATTATAGACCTGTTTAAAAAACAACAAATTTGCAAACTGGCGCCACAGATATGCCCCCCTGCTGACAATGAAAACACAAGTGAAAAGAAGGGAGGAGCTGGGAGGTTGGGCCAATTCATTCCATGGCGCCCATGTGTTTGAAGCGCGTGCCGGCTGCTTTTTCTGCAGGTTGCTGACGAACAAATAGTCAAAACCTGCTAAAATGAGCCGAGATAAAGCAATTTGTTGCCCCGACGTGGTAAGACGATACAAATTAGATCATAAATTCTGAAAATCGAATGTTGTCGGTTCTGAGAGCGATTTTAAAATTGTCTGGTTGTCTTACTAACGGTGTGCTGAGCGATGCTATTCGTTTGTTTTGATCACGAGTACCGCGTTGTGTTCTAAGGTATTTCAAGAAGCATTTTTAAACTGACCAAAATTCGGAAGCTTGAATTCATATCACCTCATTTTTGAATCATAACACAATTGACATATAGTAAGATTTTATAAAGAATCTATAAAGAATATTACCGAGATTCTATAAGGAAAACCAGAACAGGCAGTTTTTAGCATAGCAGTGTAGGAGAGCAGCGCGCGTTGATAAAACTGAGTAGATTGTCTTCAATAAATCTTTTTTCTACACACATTGTTCAAAGTCAACATTGTTAGAATCACGGAGTGCTTTTGAAAAACATTTTTTCCTTTGTAACCACTTTTGGTCATTTCTTTTTCAATTCTACGTTACTAAATTCTGTTTTTTGTTCCACGGCAAATTAAAATTTCTGCCATGGAAAGGTTCCTTTCAAGTTGGGCCGCAGAGACGTAGAAATTATTCATTATAAATTTGGGTAAAATAAAGCACAAAATGGACGGGTCTCATGAGGTCCAAGTTATTTGAAAGTAAGTTAACGATGATAAAACCCAAGGTTGAAATGTTACTCCAAGATCGTTTTTACTTCCTAACAGCCTGATGTGGGCTTATCTGTCATTTCATGCTTAAAAGTTCGGCAACTCAGGCCAGCTCTACAGTATCCTCAAGGGTAGATATGGATTATATATACCGTTTAGTTCTAGGTCTTCTTAAGATAAGGCTCGAAAATCTTCGAAAACTTAATGAAAATTATCAAATGAAAAGTTTTTCAAAAGCTTTTGGCAATTCTTGAAAATTTTGAATCTTCGGAAATCGTTATCCTCTCTAGTGAGAATATAGAAAACATGCCGGAAAACTCTGGTGTCTATACTATAAAATCGAATCTTTCACAAAACAGCGACTTTGCAAGTTATTCTCCAAAGTAGATAGTAGTGCTTCTAATACCTTCATGTTGTTTTCTAATTTTGGCTAGTCTTTGACATTCATTTGAGTTAAGAACAAAGCTAGATTACACTTCGTTTTTCAGTAACCTTTTTCAACCATGCACCAGTACAGAGATGAGATCGACGATGTCCCAAAACTTTTAACCGCCGGTTTATGTATAAAAAGAAAAAAAACAATTTAGCGTATGTCTGGCGCATAATTCATATCCTGAACAGTCTGAATAGCTATGTTTTCGTAAGGACCGTTTACAAAGCAAGTTGCCGTATTTGCTTAATTTGATAGCACCTCTTGAATAAACGCCTCTCTGAATCAGGTGTTTAGTGAAAAAGAAAAGCTTGTGGTGGGGGGTAATAATCTAAGCACATCTAGTACAACAAGCTAGTTGAAAGACGCCTGTATTTTTCAGTCACTTTTTGTTACACCACTATGGCTCTAAACAAGAACTGAAAATAACGAGTTCTGTTTTATGTCATGACTTTGTGAATTTTTAACATTATTCAACTAATATACTCAATTAATGGGCATGAAGTTGCTTTGAAATAAACGCCTCTCTCGAATAGAAGCCTCCCACTGGACCCCAAAAGAAGAATAAATACTCCCAGCATTTCGCATACACCTCATAAAAGGGTTTTTATAACGATGCCGGGATTGGTAGGAATTTTTACTTGCGTAATTGAGAAAAAAGTTTTTCAAAGAGAAAAACCGCCACCCAAAAACCATATAACAAAATCCGTTTAGCTCATTTCCCCGGACACTTTTATCCTTGGGCGTCTATCGCACACATCTAACTAGGATCCAGTCCTACTCGGCTAATTTTACAAAACACATTCTTGCTGTTTGCAAATCGCTAGTACAATACGTACAAAATTAAGTTTAAAACTTAATACATGAAAGCGTTTTACCGATCTCTTCAGTGAATATACTGATATACCCAAGATTTTACCATATATATACCCTTTTTTTTATTAGTACCAGCAAAATTTTGCTCAGGCTCAGTGTTTTTATTTATTTATATTTTTTTGACAACTTCAGCCTCAAAACGTTCCTAATTTGTTTTTATCATACGCTTGTTTCAAAGAAAGAAAACCAGTTTAAATGAACTTTTTGGTAGTGACAAGTTTTATACCTGCGTAATTCTAACGAGAAAACAGATTTCACTTGAATTGAAAATTTTTCTTCCTTTTCTTATGTGAAATTCTCAAGAAGTTTCTGATTGAAAGTTTACTCGAGCCTTAGTTTGTTCTTATTCTGTTCAGTCTTTTTTTTAAGCCACTTCAGTCTCAATGTTCCTAATAAATTTGTTCTTATAAAAAAGTGTAGATAAAATTAGACGGCTGAACCTAACTGGACTATACTTACTTTTTCATTTCCCTTGTTTCCAGTGATATAGACGAAAATTGCGTTGTTTTTTGTAGATTTATCCATTGACTAACTCTCTGTAAT
>JANRMR010036447.1:0-14765 GCA_025434825.1 Bergia sp. 'catenularis' | reverse complement strand
ACTATCTGTGGGTTCATTCTCTTACAGTAACAACATTTAGTCTTGTAGCAGTTAGTGTTGATCGATATCTTGCTGTAGCAAAAGTGTTTCGCTAACAAGACATTTTGACCAAAAGAAGATGTGCTGCAATGATATGCTCTATTTGGGCTTTTTCTCTCATAATCGGTTCAGTAGTCCTTTTTATTGATCCCGAAGACGGTTCCAAGGTTTGGGTTACTTGTCAAGTCACAACTGTTTATATACCACTCGTTATCATGGGATATTGCTATTATCACATCTATCGGGCAGCAAAAAGACAATCAGGAAAAATACATGCAACCACGGTGCAGATTGAAGACAATTCAACACAACTTCAAAAAATCGTCAAAAACAGAAAAGCTTCAATAACTGTGGCAATCGTCATTGGCTTGTTCATCGTATTTTTTTGTCCCAATTTCGTATTTAGTATAATCGAGATTTGCGCGACAGAAGATTGCCAAAAGTTTGAGGTGTATCGGAACTGGTTGTGGGCGATATGGTTGGGTTTCACTTCATCTGTGTTCAACCCGTGGGTGTATGCCATTCGTAGTAGGGAATTTCGAAAAGCCTACAGAAAGATTTGTGTTCAGTTTTTCAACTGATTGGATTAACAGCGCATTAAGAGGATTTGCCGACGGACTAGTAAAGTGTGTTGGGTACCAAACACAATAATATTAATAATGGCAATAACAATAATAATAAAAACAATAAAGATGATGATGATGATGACAATGATGATGATGATAATGATGATGATGACAATGATGATGATGATGACGATGATGATGATGATGATGGTGGTGGTGATGATGATGATGATGAAAACAATTATAACAATAATAATAATACTATTTATATTATTATTATTATCATTATCCGGCATTATAAATAGAAAATAAAATTTGAAAAAAATAGTAACAATAACAACGACGTTGCCAGGATGGCGATTCCACTGAGTGGCTCCTTATCCGTCAGGGATTCCAAAGTCCTTTCCCAAGGCCATTGTGGCAAGAGAAGGACACCTAAACACTCATCTCATCACCAAGCCGATAACTGAACCGAGAACCTTGCTTGCAAGGGCAAATTTAAAGTTTTTGTAAAGTGAGGGCCTCAACCCAATGATTTATAAAGCGGGGAAAAAGTTTGTCTGTGCTACACAAGATGTGTTTTTAAATATGTCAATGTTTTTCTGAAACCGGCCTTGGCGCAGTCGTTGACGTTTTTAATAATATAACGTAGTTGTGTATTACCTATAGGATCCTAAAAGTATTTATCGCTGATCTGGAGGGTGCTTCGGGCTGTCGTCATACAGTCACAACAGATTTTAAAACAGACTATTTGGCTGAAGACCACTAACGAACCTGTTGAAATGTGTAAGGTCGGCGAGGAACATTTTGACCACAAATGTATACAGCTATTTCAAAACAGTTTGTCCTCTGAAAAGCGCGGTGAGTGACGTGCAAATGATGCTAGGCTTTTTTTAAAAGAATAGCATATTTTTCATTCGAAGATTAATTGCACAAATTTAACAATTAAACTCAACAAGTTCTTAAAATTTGTTGTAAAAAAGTTAACATTTAAAAAATATCAGTTACTACATGTAGACCGCTTTAGAAGTTGGTAAAGTCTAAAAAGTTACTCACATATTAATTGTTCGTGATAAGAGATATGACTGGTAAATAATATTTAGAAGTTAAAACGCTTGTAAAAACGGAGGGAAACAATGCTTATGACGCTCAGACCTTTAAATGAGTAAAATTTTTACTGTTTCGAGTTTTGAGTTACTGACAACCTCATTTTAAAAATGTTTAGACGAGTGCAGCCTGCATGTTAGTTTAAGGGCATCTTGACAACTTAAAAAGCCGGTACAGAATTCGATACGATTGAATAAGAACAATGAAGCCTAAAGTGCCATACAGGACAATATGTATTCTAAGTGAGGGAGCGAATTGGGGAGAATTATATTAAATGCTAGAAGATTATACTATATAATTAGAGAGAATTATATTTCCAAAAATTTAAAACTTAAATTTAAAAATGTTAGGTTTGTATATATACACTTAATTAGTTGTTATAGTTTTTTTTTACATTAAGGATATTGTGAATTTTTACCTGCATTTAAATTCTGTTTTGTTTCACCTCTTGATGTGAAAACACTAAAGAGTAATCAGGTAATAAAGTAGATGTAGAAAATCCTCCGCGTCCTGCGCCGTTATGCGTTTGAATAGTAAAGCTGCCTTATGTTGTGACTTAAACAAAATGTAAACTTGTATAAAAAATCTCCCATAATCCGTTTAGGTATTGTTATTATACTTTGTGTTTTGAACTTTTATAAAGCCAGAATTTTCTGAAATAGAATTTAAGGGTTTCATGCAACAGGCGACATGGCCTAAGAAATAGGCGACAAACTTCCTGCTAATCAATGACAAGTGACAAGAGTTTACTGAGAACAATTGATAAAAACCGACGGCGACATTTGTCTTTTTTGAGGCAATATTTTCATTTTTGCGAAGCGAAAAGTGACAGCAGCACCCCCCTTGGAAGGCCTTAAAAAATGGTTACGTATATTTTAGTGACACTCAAAAATATATATTAGATTCACGTGGCAATAAATGACATCTCAGGTGAATAGTGGAGAGTTTGAAAAAAGGAAAACTGTGAAGAATATCACAGTGCCCGGCAGCATCTTTCAAATTGTGTGTTTTGTTAAAAATGTTGCTTCTGTTGGTTGTCAAACCAGTCTCACATGCTAAAAGCAACTGAGGTCAGGTTGTTCTCATTATTATTTACGGTAGGTAAACACAAAACCTTTTAAACGTCTTCGTCTAAAATCGTTTTAGTGAAAATATTTGATCAATTGCTTGAGAAAAGTATTGTTGAATTTTAAAAAAGGAACAATTTATTCTTCAAAACAGTTTTGATAACTGAAAAGGCACCTTAACATGAAATATATAAAATATACTCGGTTCTTCAAATATTTTAAAATTGAATTATTTCGAAAATATTTATCCAAGAAAATAAAACTTAAATCAAAATTACTGTACCTTTGATCGATTGACCTCAAAGGAACAGTATGCTTACAAACCTTTAAGTTTTTAAAATAATCTAAAACTTATTAAACATCAATAAGTGATGCTTTTATTTGCCTTTTCAGAGCGTCTACTGTTTTAACGTAGCATGGAGCTATGTGACAATTGTGCCGCGATTTGGCACGATTTGACTGTAAAAGCATTACTGTGATCATAGATTACCATTTATTTCTGATCTTTGTACGGTCAGTAGTAACCAAAAGTAATCTCCCGAGCTCTGTTATATCGAACCTCTCGCTATCTCGAACCGAATCCCGTTTTCCATCTTCCACCATGAATTATCTCAAACTCCCTCTATGTCGAACAATTTTTATGTTTTCTCAAAGGTTTGGGGATAACAGACTGAGTTTCAAGCAGCTTAAGTCTCTGCGCCCTGCAGTGTTGAATGACAAAACAACACGTCTTTGGAACTTATTTTTTAGTATTTCTTCACCGAGTGACAAATGGCTATGCCAACTTACCTTTCAATATTGTCTTGCACCCACTTCATAGCTTCTATCTGGTCCAACATAGCATAGTTTCCTCGAAGTCCTTTTTCTCCCGTAGCCAGGAACCCCAACGCACCCAGACGATAGTTTGACCCCACGACAATTACACGGCCTTCAGAGGCCAACACCGACGGGTCCGGTTGATCCCCAGAACCAAGTACATAAGCACCTCCGTGAATCCAGTGCATTACGGGAAATAATTCGCCGTCTGATGGTTTGTGAGCCGGTACAAATATGTTGATATACAGACAATCTTCGGTCGTTTCCGTGTCAAAGGCGGTGAAGTTTGTCAGGCCTATAACTGCTTGGGGGCAAAGCATGCCGTATTTTGTAGCGTTCAGTGTTGTTTTCCATGGCTCCGGGGCAGTTGGCGCTTCAAATCTAAGAGCTTTAGCAAATGGGATTCCGAGGTATAAATCAATTGACTTGTTCGTCGCAAGCCTTAAAGTCTTTCCACGCACCGGTCCGTACCTCGTCTCCACGTCAGAGGTGAAATTCAAAGAGCCCTCCGTTGAGTGTATCTGACAATGCACTCGGCTGTTATACACTATGTAGAAAAGATTAACGAATATAGGGGTACATAGAAGTAAGCTTGCCTTTCCCAACAGTAGCATGCCTCAAAACAATACCGAGTGTTTTAGATAAGCAGCTAGGAAGATGCTTGTGTCTGTAGGCAACGCCGACACAATCCAAATTATTATTTCTTCGGTTGGAAACGACACCGTGTCATCAGTTGTACAAACACAAAGGTCAGGAACCAAACAATTCACAAGAGTCACGAACATTTGATCTCTCACAGTAGTTGTTCAGATGTTTCTCATTATTTAAATTGTTATCGCCTCATCTAATCGACAAAGCTCACACACGAATAAGTATCAAACGAAAAAAAAATAGCCAAAAATTCCTTTACCTTTCTGCTCCAACCAAGTTTATCAAGATCTATCTTCTCCTTGTAGTACTGATCAGCATAAATTAACTTGCTTAGTTTGAGAATAGAAGAATTGATCAATAACTATAACAAGTATTTTAATGTTTAAAAATAAATATTAATTTATAATTATAGTGTTTCACTTCATATCCCTCATTTTATAATAATAATAATAGTAATAATAACTTTATTAAACAGAGGATTCAAAAAGTTTACACTTACTTACATTGGAGCTGTGTGAAAATATAAATTAAAAATACAATACCATAAAATGAAAGATTAATTACAAAGTTAAAATATAATATAAAACTGGTATTGTCAACACTACCCAACCTATATTTACATTCCCACCCGTGTTTATACCCTAAAAGTTGCTAAAAATTTGACCAGTAATTATGTGAAAAAGCCTGTATTTAGGAGGAATTTTTGACATAGTAATCAAGATTGTTGAAAGAAGAGACTTTAACCATATGAATATTGTTTCTGGACCGAGTATTGTAAGAATGAATGTCAACATTCTAAACTCTCTAAGATGAAATCCAAAACTCTCCCAACTTAAACAAAGTGACAAGAATTCAACAATTCATCATTTTAAGCGAATGACACTATTTGAACTGAAAGGGTTAATTTGGACAATATGACGAAAACTTTCGGCATTTATAATTTTACTTCGGTTTATTTTCTCCCAAAAGCTAGAGCTACTTTTTTTTAAACTGAAGAACCCTTATGAATTATAAATTAAGCTGGGATCTTTAAAAAGATCTTTAGAAACTTTAGAAACATTCTTCTCGGTCGGAGTCAATGGTCGATTCGATCTAGAATATTCAGGGACGTACCGTTTGATAAAGTCAATCCAGACGAAGGCAAGAAACTTAAAGAAAGTGTACGGGAAAACGTGAAAAAATACAGTCGAAGATCAGCAGCACTTCCACTGAAGGGAAAATTAAGGTCCTTGGAACGAGTTTGCCCCCACTACCTTGAAATCAAATGGTGGGCACTTAATGTACATATAAAGGGACATACAATTTTGTTTTTTGGAGTCAAGGTGCAAAGTGTTAGCTTCCCCCCTATCTCTTTCCCTCATTTTTGCAATATGAGGTCGTTTTATCATTCTGGTAGCCATGGCAACCGGCAAATCATTACGTGACCAGCGTTAATTGGAAGATCATCGACCAATTAACAATCATGCCAAGACGTAAGATGAACAGGTAAGGCATATTGAAAATTATGGGGGGGGGGGTTCAGCGAGTCCCCTCCCCTTTGCCTGTGTATATGTTTGGCCAAAAGGCTTGCCAATTTAAGTGTTAAACTTCCCCTCTCTGATATGCCTCCTCCCCTCAGGAAGACCCGAGGCTAAACAAGCATCCTCCTGGGGTGCTTAATGGAGATTGATTTTACAGTACTGTTAGAAATTAATAATTTAAGCATGCGTGACCTTTGAACAAGAGATCTATTGCAAAGCCAACCTATGATAACATTTTAACACATCTTTGTAACAAACTAACATCTTAACACGGAAAGATTCGTTAATTTCCTACATCCTAATTTCAAGGTTTCCAAACAAAGGTTGAACATTACAGTAATTTGCGGTCTCCTGCGATATGTTTTGTATTCACTTCTCGTTATAGTTACAAAACATGTCATCTGTGGAGTCTACACTTCCAAGTCGCCGGAGATTGTGACACTATACGGAGCTATCAGATGCAAGATCGTCTTTTTGCCAACCAACACAACTGTGGACCTCTGTTGTACCTTAGGATACCACACGCCAAGGCTAAACATTTTAGAATCCCGGAAGGTCCTGAACTGTGGATGTCGCTCCTAGAGCCTGTTTATATGGAGGTGGGCTAGCCCGGTAATCCCGGTCTCCTCCAGCAGTCAGAGATCATCAAGAATCCAAAATGGGTTGTATTTAATTCAAAACAGCAACTTACAGCAAAATGACAGTTTGTTCAGCTAGTGTATTTCTTTTCGGTTACAACTCTATGCCAAATGCCACTGCATGCGAAGTTACGAAAAACTTGTGAGCAAAATGGATGTATCATTCACATAACTGAGAAGAATATGATTGACTGAGTATCGGCTGACTTCCTCTTCATCACGAATGCTACTCTCCTCCTGGAGAACAACACCATTCTCTTCATCACTCTCACTACTGATATCCTGGACAACATCAACATCCTTCATAAATAATTATGCCTTCTCTGACCTTACATCTTAATTTTTGTGCATGTTTACTAGAGGAGTAGGGGGCTACGAATTCTTATGACTGGTAGCAAGGGAGGAACAGATGAGGGGCCACGAAAAATTTCGAAGAATTGTAAAAAAGTCTTCTTCAACTTAGAGACTTCAATAAATCAAGGTTTGTGGCCACGCTAAAGGCCAAAGGTGCAAATGAGAGAAGCTTTGGAGATTTACATCCATAAATGGAACAATATCTTGTTATCGCTGCAAAAATAAACTGATTTTAATATTCTTATCGACTAAAGCTAAATTTTGTTGATTTTTTCATGGCATATTTTTTCTTTTGTTTCTTTGCTGTATTTGTGAAACTGTTTTCTTACTATTATCTAACAGTTAGTTGTCATTTCTCAGTCATTGTAAATGAAAATCGCTCGTTGTGCATTATAAAATGTGAATCAAGAACTTATTGAGTATAAAAAATTCCTCGAGAGTAACCATTTAATACAAGTTCGACTGCATCACATCGGGTCACTTTGAGCCGTTGGCAATCGTGCACTAGTCGAGCCACATACAATTACATCTTTCCACAACAGGCTTGAATTTACATAAAAAAAGCTCTTCGCTGGGCGACGGAGACAGATATAAGCAGTAACAATTATAAAGTTTCTTGCCGGTATATCAAGAAACAAGAAGCACTGCTTTCTAGTAAATTATTCTAGGATGTAATCAAAATGGGGCAATCCACGCGAGAACAAAACTGAGTGTGTCTTGTTTTGATGTCTTGCTACTACGTGTGAACAATATGGAAACCAATATTCATACACCTGCTTTCGATTACCACGGCTATTTTTTTGTTTTTTATCTGTGGTGATCTTGTTTTTGTTTTTATTGGAATATGATTTGATTTCAGTTTACAGTGTTCTTATATATTATGCACAACCAACAATGAATTCGTTAAAAAATAAGATCTTATCACAAAACTCTCGTTAATATGATAAAAACATGCGCTACAAAATAGTTTACTCTGGGACAATCTTTCAAAACACGCCACACTGTTAAATTCTGCGGCTCTCAAGCAGTAAATCTACTACAAATATTGAGGTCAACCATAGAATTGCTTTCTATTTTTCAATTTGATTAGTTTTCATTCACTGGTTTAGAAGCCACATAATTTAATCTAAATACAGTCTGTTTCTTATAAGAGCGTCGATGTAAATAAAGAAAATGTTTTCAAAAGAATACGCCTCGAGCTTTAAACTAAGAGAGGAAAGTTTATTTCAATGAATTGTGAAAATGGACCCAAGGCCGCAGCCCGACCTCAAACTTAGAGGAGGCAAAACTGGCACCGATTCTTCTTCAAGCAGTTTTGAAAAACAGTTTCTCCAAATGTTTTAAAGGGTCATCATTTTTTAGGGGAGACATCTGCCTCCTCTGCCATATAGCAGCCCACAGCCCTGGAACAGGGAACCGCCACTTACATTTTATTTTGGTTTAAACACACAACACATTTGGCTACATTTTATATGAAGCGAGTTAGATGTTGGGAGCAGCCTAAGAATTAACGGACACAATTCCATAAATATACCAAGAATACTTTTAAACATTTTTAAAGATCTTTAAGAGTAGAGAACGTTTGGCCTCAGCCCAAAAATGTACAAGTCTTTATTTCAAAAAAATACTGTAAATATAAGAACAACAATTACAGTGGTTCTACGATTGGTCTATTTTAAGCATTTAATTTCCTTATTTTTTTAAAAAAATAATCATTAAGGAAATTAATGCTTTTAATTACAAAATATGAAAATAAACAAGAATGACTATAAGGAAATTGGAATATCAAATTACAAAACGTGTTCAGTTACGCGCTGTTTTATTTACAAGAAATGAAACTTTAAAAAGAACATTGAGGTTCAACTTTGCTGAAATTTTAATAGCATGCAGTTTAGAATAACCTCGGACTTAGTCTTGAGTTTTGAACCGCAACTAAAAACCCTTTCAACCTGCAACAATTTGATCTTGTAGAAAATAAAAATTATTCAAAATATTTTTAAAATCTTATTCTAAACTTCCTAAAATGGTCTGTTGTCTTATTTGGAAAACGTGTGATAGTATATGCTTGTGTTGCGATTGTATGTTAGATGGATGTTCAATAAGAGTTGGAGTCTTTTCGAATGGTTCTCGGAATTAGAGTTGACTGAGAAGAAATTAGAGATTAATATTAATAACTGAATTACTTGGAATGGTTGGGAGCGAGGTAAAGGTCTAGACAAAACCATTTAATGTGTTTTTATGGAAAGGAAATTTTCGCCAAAAAAACCTCTGCTTCAAATTTTTACAGTTGTTACTGACACAGCCACAGTTAATAAAGTATGGAGAATATGAAAGAATTGAGAATTAAAATTCAGATGTCTCTTGCATAATAGAAAGCTTATATTACCTGGCCTATGATAATATTTCAGATTATATTGATTGAATATTCTTAATCATTGCTTAAATTAAAGCAGCTACATAGTAACTCCTTCATATTATAATGCACTCTCATTTCTGCGGAACAAACACGTTTTCCGTTACAGACGGAAGTTCCGCAATCGCGTGAAGATGGCGTGTTTTCGATCTCTTACCAAAGGAATACACTTTCTGATCTTTCTTGCATGTGTTTGCAAACAGCTGCTACATATTAATGCAAGAAATTCGCAAAATTTTACATTTACAAAAATATTAAGCACAAAAAATGGCCCTGTACGAGGCAAAGTGGTCAAACTATCAACAGAAAAAACTGTGTTTGTTTATCTCGGGATACCGTATGCAGTCGCCAAGAGATTTGAACAGCCACGTCCTGCAAGCGAGTGGCAAAATGTTCTGAACGCAACAAGTTACGGAAAAGTCTGTCCTCAAACTGAGGAACGGTCTGAAAAGAAATCCCTCGATATCGCTGGCGAGGACTGTCTTTTTGTTAATGTGTATGTTCCAAAAGAGAGTATTAATGTATCTTTTCCGGTCGTGGTCTGGTTTCATGGCGGAGTTGATCATTCAGATGAAACTGGTAATAAAGAGGGGAGTTATCTGGCAACAGAAGGAGGAGTTATTGTCGTAATTCTCAATTATCGCTCAGGAATATTGGGGTATTTGAGCACAGGAAATGAAGAGATCAAAGGAAACTTTGGTTCCTTGGACCAGGTGGAGGCACTCCGATGGGTTCGTGATAACATGGAAAGGTAAGAGTGGGTGTTTTATTGATTGAATCAGGTAATTTTTTGGCGTATAGTTTTCTTGTTATTTTGATTCAGTTTGATTATAGTTTGAACAGTATAGACATTGTTTCCGCATAAAAATAAATGTCTGAGCAAAGGTAACTCAGTCATAAGTTGTCGTATGTTATTAAATTAATTAATATCGGAGGATATACTACAATGTAACTTCGGTGAGAACGAACATATTCACTGGCAAGATTGGTGAAGTGAGTAATCAAGAACCGCAAAAACTATGGTTGATAGGGAAAGACTCACTCTGCCAACCACTCAAAAACAAAGTGTAATATAACATCTTGGGAAAAAATCAGGTCTAAACATCTGAATATATCTACTTTTCCTTTTAACACTATCATTGGTTTTCGTCTGATTCGGCCCCAGGTAATCTGCAAATTGAACTGCATTGAATAGCAAAGAATAAAACACATTACACAAAGGTAAGCTACGAAAAGTGTAATTTACTGAGGAAGAAAATCTGAATTAGACTGATATAAACCGCAATGTTTCATTGACATTTTTCGTATTTGTCCTTTCATTTTTCATATTTTCCATGCAAAAACGAATAAACTGTTTGTTTTCCATTTAGGTGCGATTGCACCTAATCGGAAAATCTCCCAATGAGAGAACAGAAAATGCCCTTCCATTTTACCAACAATAAAACCAAACGAGATCGTTTGGGCGCCTGTTTGTCTGAAGCCTTCTGTCTGATTACTAAATGCAATTGGTAATGAACCCAAAAACTGAGCTTTGACTTCTCTTTGTTATTATCAGCTGCAAGACAACTCGACAGTCATAGTGTATACTTTTGAATAGAACGCACATGAATAATATTATGACTAATTGGAATTGATGAAGACGTCAATTTTCTTGTTAATTTATTTTCTTAACTGGCAGCTCTCCTCCTTCAATATACTCTGTTTGATATATCTAAAATACGTCTACTTTTGGACTAAGGGTGCAAATTTTTAAGTTTTAGGATATCCGCCTCAAATATTAAACATTCTTAAAGATGTTCTTAATGGTTTTCATTTTAGGGCTGTTTAATTATGTGTCTGTTTTTATGTTTAAAGGCTGTTCCGAACAATGGTTCAAACACATTGCTCTGTAGGACTTGACCTGGTTATAGCTGAATAAAATTAATGGATATGTAACCGATGTATCCTAGAATTGCCTCTATACCAAATCCAATCGTCAAATTGCACTGCTCTCTCGAGATTTATTATGGGTTCCCATTTCCATTTTCAAATGTATAGAAATAAACGTTCCTTGTTTTAGTCTTAACCTGAGGTGTTTTTCAAGCATTTGCTTAAATGTTGACCGTTTTCAGCGACAATTTTCTTAGAAATTAATAAAGTTACTAAATAAAAGAGTGAATGCACGCACTAGCCAATGAAATTAAGAACTCGGGCTTGCAGTACACAATATGAAGGATTCTCCCTTACCAGCCTACTAAGAGAGTTGAGCGAAATGTTTATAAATTTTGAGTCGCATGCAAATGTAAATGATATTTTTTCTACCTTGTTCAGTGCAATTCATTATTGTTAATTACTATATTCTATTCAACAAAAGGCGAGAGGAAATTAAATTCTTTCCCGATAGCTTCTTTAAAAATATAATGCATATGATTGAATACAAAATAATTCGTTTGGTTTTACCTCGATTTTAACTGAGCGGCTTCTTACCTCTAAGACTGGATCAGTTTTTGATATTTGAAATCTCAATGTACTGTTACGATAGCATCCTTTATTTGGAAGAAGCTGATAAACATACTCATAAAATCCATAAGCTCAGTTTTGATTGTCTACTATTTTTATTAAACATCTTGAGAATTTCATTTTTCAGTTTTGGTGGCGACCCAGACAATATTACCTTATTTGGTGTATCATCTGGAGCCGTAAGCGTTTCTCTCCTCATGCTATCACCGCTGACTAGTGGCTTATACAGGAACGTGGTGCTACACAGTGGAACTGCAATTGCACCTTTCGCGACGATAGAAAAAAAGGCGGCGGTACAGACTGCAATGTGAGTTGTAAAATGGTATATGAAATGTTACATTCTTAGTCTAAATTGTCAATAAGACCAATCCAAACGACATGTCTTCCTCTTTAAAGTAAACTGAATATTTGTCTAACCAACAAACAAATGTTATATCATGGTAGAACACATACAGATTAACTACTCTGCCAAGTTTTCTGTCTTAAGGCAAAATTTCAAACAAGAAATTGAAAGTAAATACACGAGATTTTTCGCTGCAGGGCAAGATTTCGCCACACAGTCAAAGACCTCATACGTTTGCTCGTACTTTTTTTTCAAAAATTCCTTATTTCGAACGCAGGTTTCCAGGTTTGACTTTCAGATTTAATCGTAAAACTTGGCATCATAAATGTTCTTTTTCTGCTTTATCTTACTATTTTAATCGTTTGTCCATTCAATAAATTTTAAGTTTTCTTAATTCTAAAATATGTAAAACAAATGATCAGCCTATTGCTACTTCACATGTTTTCTCTTTAACACAAATGTAATGGACAAACAAACATTTAACCAAATTGAACAGGCGGCTAAATGACTGTGCAATTCTCCCTAGTAACCGCTCTTTAATCTTAACCTTAAATACGTAAAACCGATGCTATGATTTTTATTGTAACTGTTGCCAGTACCTCGTCCATAACAATTGTCGTTACTGTTTCCCTTACCATTGTCAATACATCGTTTTTACCAAAAATAAAAAGAATTCTTTAAAAATTTTCCAAAAACCAAGTCAATAGACAGAAAAAATTAAGACGAGGTTATTGCTTTGTCTTACCTCCTAACGGCTATGGCGGTGGTAAACATAACAATAAAAAAATTACCATTACTTTTGCGTTTACCTAAAGTGTTGTTGCCATTAATTTGACTATTCACAAAACCCTTATGATAACAACGAATAATGCGTTACCAAGACAACACTAGCAGTCGAGAGTCGTTGTCAAAGGCGCAACCATTCGTTTACTTTGATACCACGCCTTAAAGGTGGTGTTACACGAGGCAACGTTTCGTGCAACTTGTCTCGCAACGCCGTTGCGAGACAAGTTGCACCAACTGTTGCATTGTGTAACACCCCTTGTGCAACTTGTCTCGCAACGTTTAGACCTTGTTGCAAGAGCTTACATTTTCACCGGTAAGCGGAGAAGCTCTGCGCATGCCTTTTGTTCCTTCTAAGCTTAAATCATTGCAAGTTGCGCGAAGAAAGTGTTCGTGCAATACTGCAGCAGGTCTCGCAACGCCGTTGCAAGACAAATTGCAGGAAAAGTTGCCTCGTGTAACACCCCGGTTCGTGCAATCCTGCAGCAGCTCTCGCAACGCCGTTGCAAGACAAATTGCAGGAATAGTTGCCTCGTGTAACACCACCTTTATTCAACTTTAGGGAGATTAGTCGAGTGGTGAATTGCACAGGCTCTTCATCCTTGAAAGCGTGTCTAAGTGAGAAGCGAGTTGAAGTACTCTTTGCAGCTCAGGAGAAAGTGGTAAAAACTCCTCTAATGGCGCGGTTTGCGGTGGTTGTAGATGGACATTTTATGTTAGGTACGTCATACCAACTTAAAACTGCGTAAAACAATTGGTATATAAAAATCCCCCTGTTTGATCTCGTTTTTTATCAACAGTGCACAACGGGTAACAAGTTACTTGTTACACATTCGTCTGTAACTGGCTTTTAAATGTAAGTGCCCCCCCCCCTGCCAGATGGTTATCAAACTTGCGATGATCATGTCAATTAAGAGGCTATCCACGTAAGAATCGACCACTCATTCCGTTTGAAAACGCAGATTTCTTTCAAAACTCTGTGTGAAACAAGGCTCATATACGTTAAGGATAACATAATATTTTTGCCTCTGCTCCTCGATAAACTTGAGATTTAAAAACGAATGTTGACATCACTCAAACACCTTCAAAACGCTTTCCAGCGCTCACAGTCAAACGCTCATTACTAAATGGGCCTTAGCTTTTCATTTGACGGATACATCATATTACCTCACAATTATACTACTTCAAAATGCAGTAAATGTTTGCAATCGAGAGCATCTCGAAGAATCCGGTTTAACACAATTTATACGAGCCAGGCCAAGTGGGTCAGAAAAAGCAAATTTTGTGTTAAAAATCATGTGATATTACAGGTTGTTGGTTGTTGGTCCCTCATGGTCCTTCTCGCCACGCTACTTTCTATTTAGATAAATTATTTATTGTAAATTAATGTATTCAGTTATACATGTGTGGCATATAAAATAAACTTGAAACTTGAAACTTGTTGTAACACCAGGAATACCCTCAACCAATCAGATTAGAGTAATTTCTTTGCTTGTAGTGGAGCAGCAGATTTTGATTTGCTATTAATTGGAGTATTGGGACTTATTCCCCAAACCTCTGGCAGATAATCTTAAGAAAGAGCTCTGGGGTTTTTTTTATCTTACTAATGCAAAAATTGAACACAAAATCTCAAATATTATACAGCATCCAGCGAAAGTTTGATAATATTTCATTCAAAACATGAAAAACACATATATCATACCATTATTGACCAAATACAGCAATGGATTTTGGTGATGGACTTCAATCGCCCCAATTAATAATGTAAAAACATGCGTTTTGACACCGACATTCGTGGGTTTTAGGGAATTTCCTGCACGTAAAATATAAACTTTATATTCACCTTTTGCGAAACGCGAAATGTATCATGTGCAAATTGATTTTGAAAAATAAAAGAGTGTAAATTTTTGACAAATTTCTGGCCTCGTAATAGTAAATGAAAGTGACGAGCTGCAAGCCGCAATGTTTT
>JANRMR010036336.1:0-14778 GCA_025434825.1 Bergia sp. 'catenularis' | reverse complement strand
TAGGAAATATTAATACAATTTGTGAGTGTTCAAATGTGACCTAGGTTTTAAAATTGTTCTAAATTACATCAACATACCGTACACGTGTTAAACTATGCGAAGAGCGTTACTAATACAGCCTTATGTGCCACCTTTAGCACGAAGAACCATTGACAGAATACGTGAAATATAAAATTATATTTCTATACAATAACATTCCACACGTTAAACCACTGTATCAGCCACGCCACAAAGTATTAACCAGGATACCGTACCTTGCTTTTTCTCCTCCCAGTCCCCCAATCAGTTTCTCTGCTCGGTCAAGTTTCTTAGTACATAAGTCAACCTGTATATCGTTTGAAAAAAACAAATAACAACGTCAGATTCACATTTTACAACGTTCAAAAAAGAGTTTTATCGTCAAAATAGTCTTCGCCTAAAAATAAAAATGAAAACAGGCGCAGTTTCACAGTCATACCATAGGAACATTCCCATTTCAGAAACTAGTTACTTTTTTTCTTTGCAATACATGTCTCGTTTCAACGAAAACCTTGATCAAACGCGCTTGTAAAGATTTGATCCGTTTTAAAGTAAATTGATTCATTCATGTTCCTGTCCAGAAAACAATGTACTACGGATTATACATCAGGAACAGATGTTTCTTAAATAAATATTGGAAATCAGTCTCTTTGAGATATGCAGTGTTAAATTTATGGTTATTAAACTTGTAACATCATACCTGCTTTTCAAGATCGGCTTTCTTCCTGACGTTAGCTTCATACTTCTCCTGCAGTCTGGCAAGTTTGTCTTGAACTTCTTTCAGTGCCGCTCGTTTTTTTTCCAGACTCTGATATAAGCAAACAAAAAAATTCTTAAGAAGCAATCGTATTTCGTTTTTTTCTTTTATCGTGTTTCTATAAAACTTGACTTTTTTTGTTGACTTCAATAAATTTGATTTTTGATTGTCACTATTTACTAAATGAAGAAACGAAGCGACAATTGCTAATCAGATAAACCTTGCTTCATTACAAAGGTGTCGTTGAACCTACCGCCATAGCTACTGCTAGTTCAGCGTTCGCTGCCTTCAGAGCTTCCTTCTTGGGGGCGACGACACGGGCCACCCTGAGACAGATACACATCAATATTAGTAAGAGCAAGGTGAGTCAATGTAAGGCTCCGTTTACACTAGGGACAAAGACACAGGGTTCTTAGCCATCCGAGGTCATGTTATCGGCCCTGTTTACACAATGGATAAAGACATCGGATTCATGGCTATCCAGAGTCAATATTACCGCATTCAGTTATACTTTTTGGAGCAAAACCAATGTATTTTTCATGAATAATAAATGAATTCGGGGACAAAATTAACCCGGAGTTGTAAGTGGATACTTTGATTCCGAATAATCTACTACCTTTTGAAGTGTAAACGGTGTGTTCCAAATTCATCCAATCCTTTCTGGATGATTATATCAGAGCACGGATAAGTTGTACAACTTTATGTAAATATATGTTAATTCTGCATAAATTACCATAAATTATCTGGACTCTGACAAAACTTATATCTGCAAATTAATATATTTCAAAAATATAAAAAACTAAGCGAGTTTTGGACTATCAGTAGCTCCATGATCGACAGCTCAAATCAACGTGATCATAGTTCTGAACCAATTCTAATCTGTTTACAACTTAATAGTTTAACTTGGTAATATGAAAAGAAATAATGAAAAATAAACATTCCGAATTTCCCTCGAAGTTGTCATGTGACCCTTTTGAACCAATCAAAACGCCCAAAAAGGTCGAAATAGCCAGTTTTTAAACGCTAATATCTCTTGAACCACCTAAGATATTGACTTAATATTTTGGATTTTAAATTTGACAGAGACAGCACAAAAATCAAAATTAGTATTGAAATACAAAACTTTCCTTTTATATTGGAAACTGGTTGTTTTGTTTTACAGTTTATTTTCTATAGTTCTTTAAATTACTTTACAACTTGGTTTAGTGTCACTAAGCTTTTGTCAGAACTACATGGCTGAGGGCTTTTGCTTGCCACTAACTTTGTTTTGTAATTAATACGGCCGTTTGTTTAGCTCTTTTTTAAGCTATAGCATTTCTTGGGCGAACATCGCGGCGACCTCCTATGTTCGGAGCTGTAGTGGAGGTTTGGGTATGTAGGATAGGAAAACCAACTAGCCGACGCTAGGGTGGATTCATTAGGCTCATCCAGACAGAGTCACTAACAAATCCCGGAGAAATAAAGCTCTAGTGATACAAAGTCTTGCAACGTCTACTGTCGTCGGCATTGAGCTAACTCCCTAGTAACATTACGGATACTCTGTTTAACCTCAACTTTCTTCTAAGGAAATCTAATCTTGATGTTAAAACAAGCCATATACCTTAACTCGACAAAGACAGTTTTTGTCATGTGCAAACGTTGCGTGTATGTTCGGCCGTTTGTTGCAAAATTCAAGAGATTAATATATTTATATTCAACAACTACATATTTGTTCAACTTCAAGGAATGCACTATATTTATTCAAGTTCAAGAAACACTATTGACTATTGTCATTCAAGAAAATTACAGTCGTTCAAGAAAATCATATTCATTCAACAAAATTATATTCATTCAGGATAATTATATTCATTCAAGAAAATCATATTCATTCAACAACATATTCATTAAAAAAATATTCCATATTCATTCAAGAAAATTAAATTTATTCAAAAACTTGAGTTCCCGGATCATCATGTCGTTTTTATTCAACAAAATCTCCCCACCAACCCTTACTTGGTGACTTTCGCCGAGAATTGTGAGTAATCTTTTCAAAGTGGCGGATGCAAGTATTGATGTTGTTGGTCTACAGGAAGGGTTCATGTCCTGCTTTGAGGACATCCAAGACTTGCTAACTCGGTGTGAATTGGAAGACGGAAATTTAAGTCTGCCTTTTGTCGAGTGGATGGTTAATCGGTTGGAACTTTCTGTTCAGTTTTTGGAACACCCTTACTTGGAATATCGTTTTCTTGAATGAATATGTTGTTGAATGAACACAAATGTCTTGAATGACTATAATTTTCTTGAATAAATATAATTTTCTTGAATGACAATATGTTTCTTGAAGTTGAATAAATATAGTACATTCCTTGAAGTTGAATAAATATAATTCCTTGAAGTTAAGCAAATATGTAGTTGTTGAATATAAATATTTTTGTTGAATATGAGTATGCCCACCTCTTGAATTTTGCAATAAACGGCCGACTATATGCGTGAATAGTTGTCATAGGAGCTCATAAAATAACATTTCATACAATATAACTTACCTGTCATACTTCTCCATAGCAATGA
Organism: Bergia sp. 'catenularis'; assembly: GCA_025434825.1. Lineage (NCBI taxonomy): Eukaryota > Metazoa > Cnidaria > Anthozoa > Zoantharia > Parazoanthidae > Bergia > Bergia sp. 'catenularis'. The sequence continues at coordinate 11,456 of JANRMR010036336.1, read as the reverse complement.
CCCATCGACACAGCCCCTCGCACGCGGTAGATGCATTTTTAATCTTATCAGGATCAAACTCAGGATTCGTAGAGTACTTTGCTCGTATTGTCTTGATATACGCAGGCGGAATGTTGTCCTGTTAACAATAACAATAATAGTACATCGGGTTGTGCGATAAAATAATAGAAAGTTTGTGGGTAGAAAGAGTATGTACTGAAACATGTCCAACTGTTAATACTTATAGTTCCCACTTACCCTGCCAACTGAGCTTATCGTTTGCCAGCTCAATCATCGCAATGGAAAGGCTCTGCCGCAATCGTGTCATTTTCTACTGAGCATGTTCAAGGATCGTAGGATTGAGAGAGAGACCATGCCATGGTCAAACAGGTTTTATACCGGTTTCATAGAATAGTGGGCTCGTAGAAAGTCAGCAGTTAAATCCAACTTTTATCAATGAACTTTATTTTAGTGCTACTTGTTTCATATCGTAATTTATTTCTAAATCTGGAATCAGTCAAAATCCTTCGTCCTTCACTTTTCAGCTTTTTAAGTTCAGACATTTTTTCATTATATTTTCTTACAATGGATCAAATATATGCAGTTTTCATCTCTGTGAGTGCAGAGTTATTCACTGTAAATTTTTATCTGTAATCTGCCCCAGAAGAAAATGAATCATGCTTATTTTGACCTTATTTACTTGATGACGCATAAACGCTGTGACAGTTCGTTCAAACCTGCAATAAAGTTTTACCTTGTCATAAGACTGGAGCGACTTCAAAAAGGACATATCTCCAAGAAGACGTTTAGAGGGCCCCCAGAAATCTTCAATCTTTTTACCTAAAGTATCAAAGGCAAAAATTTATGTCAGTATTTTAAAATCATCTGCGAAGAGTGTATGACCCTGTGTAGTGGTACACATCTCAGATCCTCACGCTTTTTCGACCCAGTAGCTAATCTCGAACATTCGCTATCTTACAGCAATTTATCCACCTTGGGTACCGTTGTATATACATTAACTTGCCTAATTCTATTTCTATTTCTATTTCGAGCACTTGCGTTCTCGAACATATGGGTATTTTTGTGTGTTTGACTAGGCAAACTCTCTTCTCTTTATGCGTGCATGTCTATCACCAATCTACCAATTTCTCAAGTTATCTCTCACTAACTGCTCACATGTAATCTACCAACTTACGTTCCGTCTATCTGTTTATCTGTCTGTCTGTCTGTTTGTCTGTCTGTCTGTCTGTCTGTCTCTCTGTTTGTCTATCTACGGTGGTCATTCAAGATGAGATGTGTTGAAAAGGTACGGAGTCACGTTGAAAGAATTGCAGACGCCTCTTTAACTTGCAAACTAACAAATGCCTTCTTTTCTATAGAACTTGAAGAAATTTTCGTTTTCTTTGTTGATATTTTGTTGTTTGGAGCTATCAGTATCAGATGATATTGCTATTGTTGCTATCGTTACACTTTAATGTAATGCTTGTTTTTATTGCGTGTTTGTTTCCATGTGTGTGCCTGCGCATTATCTTTTCATAATGACATATGACGCACATTTTAGGCTGATGATCAGTTACTACTTTCCTTTTTATTTCAGGAAAACTTAGTTGTCTGTTCTTTCTAACTCTAACTTACTGTCCACTAGTGGATCACCCACCTGATCCAGAAGGGTCGGGGATCCTGTCAGATTTGACACCTTTCAAGATACAAATGGCTTCCATGACTAGCTTTACACCAGCGGGCGGACTCTTCATTGTTTTTACCACAGTAATATCCTACGATTGGGGCGTCAAGGAGGGAAATAACCACACAAGATAAGGAAACGCAGTGGAAGGTAATGGGAAATCATTTACAAACTGACTTTTAAAAAGCGGTTTTTAGAAACATGGTTGTTCTAAATCACTGTTGCAAAGTTATCGTCGTTAATGTCACTGTATACTAAAATATTGCAGCGTCAGTGTTTCTATGTCAGTGGTTATAGCCATGATTATTACATTGATTGACTTCGACTGTGAATTTGAATAAGGGGTTATCACTGTGACTGGAATCATGACTGAGGTAGTCGTCGGTTTTATACTCACAGCAGGTGTAAGAGTGTTCAAAGCAGCAAGTGCTGACTCTAGAATGGGAATGGCCTCTCCTAAATCTTTGTCACACTCGTCTTTGATGGCTTGGGCCGCAGCTGCTTGCTCATTGGCAACAGTTTCGTCTGCTTTAACCACCTGTAGAGATACGAAACAATCCACTTGTAATAAATAACAATAACAACAGTATAAATAACAATAACAATAACAAAAAGAACAAGAACAAGAACAAAAAGAGCAAGAACAAGAACGAGAAGAACAAGAAGGAGAAGAACAACAACAACAGCAACAACAGCAGCAGCAACAACATCAAAAACAACAAGGAGAAGGAGGAAAAGAGAAGGTTGTGTTTTATGTTGTTGTCACTGTCATCGTTATCGTCAGCGTCACTGTCGTTGTCATCGTCATCGTTATTGTTCGATTACCAAATCAGAGAACAGATAAACAGAGATGCTTCATGATCTGTACCAAATAAGGCAAAAAACGTAGTGACAGCTTTGGCATACTGCACAGAGAGAAGGAAACGTAGGTGAGTCAAAGGATTGAGATACGAGATTGCAAGTTATAATAATAAGCTCAAATAAGGAAAAGTAACTGTTCTGACTATCAAACGTACTTTGCTTTAAGTAAGTGCCTTCCACTTGCACAGTAGTATGATTGCGTGTACATTGGTTAATTAAACATACACTGTTTGATTTCTTAACTAACTGGATGTGATCAGATGATGCTGGATAAGTACTGATTTGATTGAATGATGGTAGGTGTGTGTTGGGTGCAGCAAGAGTGCACTGCTTTCTATCCTACCTTTTCTGTTTTGGCAACCTCGACAGAATCTCTTTCAATGATCACCATAATCTCGTCCACCTCTTTACTGGCTTGAATCAACTGTGGTTGGAGGGCCTCAAGTTCTGCTTGCATTCCTGATACCTGGTCACCATTGATGGACAAACAAATAAGCAGTCAGATCGACAGCACCAGCTTTTAATTAGCTTCATCACCCGTGATTCTGGTAATTTAAGTTAGTTGAGAAAGGCTTATGTATTTGAGGTCCCTTACTTTAGTCATTTTGTTCTTTTACAATTTCACTATGATGTAGTATTAACTTCAAGACGACTCGTGTCCTGTAAATGATTTCATTTACGTAGTTAACAAAGCAAAAACAAAACGGACTAAACTGGCGACTTAGTACCCCTGTTTTATGGGCCCATATTTGTCCTTTGTTTCTTGCTTTTTGTAGGATAATCGAGACCAGGTTTGTCTAACAAGGTCGTTTAACAATGATGGTTCAAAACAGGTACGTGTGCTGGCAAGGAACCTGATCCGACAAGGTCTTTCAACCAAAAACATAACATTAATAGCAGTTGCAGCTTGGGACCCAAAATTTAAACAAATTCTTTAACAGTTGCCAATGCCTTTCTTAAAAAAATCTTGTTTGAGGGCCAAAGTCTTGTCCAGCTGTGTTCTGAAAAGTTGGTTATTTCGATAATATTTGGAAAAAATAAAAAAGGGGCATTAATGGAAATTACAAAAAAACTGAAGCAGCTTGGGGCCTGGTGTTCGCAAATTTGTTTCAATCGATATCTGTCTTTAAGATTTGGCTTTTAAGGGACTCTTTATTAAAGATATTTTGGCACTGACGAAAAGGATCTTAGTGAAGGACATACATGGAATATGAATATTGTTTGTAGCACCTAGCTGCCCTAGACTTGGGATAAGCAAGGCAGGTGAAAAAAAATCTTGAGAACCTACCTGAGATTGTGCAGAAGCAAGTTTATCCAGACCGGTTTCGTATCTTTTCTTTGCTTTCGACACCTCGCTGGAAATTCACGAAAATATGATGAAACGTTATAGCATACTGCAGGCTGTTGCGTGGGTTTGTGTGTGTAAGAGTAATTATGTTTGTTTGTTTGTGTGTGTTTGTGTGTGTGTGTGAATGTATGCGTGCGTGTGAAAATATGTGTGTGCGTGTGGGAATGCGTAAGTGTGTAAAAGTGTGCAAGTACAGGTGCATGTGGATGTTTCCATATTGTTATAATGGTACTGTTATCTAACTCCAAATCAAATTAAGTTTTCTTTACATTTTGATAATCCGTAAAATACTAGCTGATAAGTGCAAATGGAATTGTATGAAGATGTGTGAGATATGTGTCTCGGTTTTTTTGTTTTTGTGCTCGTTTCAATGTATGAATGAGAATGTACTTATGTATGAATGTGTATTTGTGTATTTGTGCTTGTGCTTCAATGTAGATATGTATCAATGTGTATTTATGTAATTGTGTAATTGTACTATGTGTTTTATATATGCATTTGCAAATACACGTTAAAATGGGTTGCATGCCTTAACGGAGGTTAATGTTAAGTGAAAGTAAATGATTAAAAGTCCGTGTAAATCTGCAGGTGTATGAATTTGGATAAGCGATACAAAGGCTCCATAAACAGAAAGAAAACTCCAACCAAAGCCACTTACACTTGTTTCTTGTTAAGAAGAGTCTTGAATGTGCTGATGAGCTCCAGATAAGAGGTTGGTGTAACATAGTTGTGTCTTTTCAGTTCATTATAGTACTTGGTAGACAGATCACGAGTACCAGTGTGGAAAGTCTTACACATCTGTACACATCCTTTCTTGGCATCCGGTTCAATCTCTAAGTCATCTAGGAACCTCTGGGCCACTACTTCCAGAGCATCTTGGGGCCACGACTGTTGTAGACATGATTAATGAAAAACTGCATAAGTAATACAATTTCAGGGTGAAACATTTTGATCTAGGGAGTCATTAAACACCTCAACGATTGAGAATCAAATAATGACAGTACTACCCAACATCGTATTACAAAACCTAACCATCCGAAACAAAAGAGCTCTACTCTTAGTGTTTATATTAAGAATATCCTGAGGTAGCTTAACTACTCCAGAGGGTTATTCATGAAGCAGCCCTATGTATCTACTTGAGTAATCAAACAATGAAAATACTACTATCCAACGCCTTAGTAAACAATCTAACCGGCATCCAAAACAAAGGAGCTGCATTGTTAGCATTCATACTAAAAACATACTGAGGTGTTTAACTACCCGATCTTGATAAATCCCTAAATACTATTCGCAAATAAAAGAAATAAGTATATACCACACAAGTGAATAGTGCTTTTCGCGCGTTCTGATTGGTTAACTCGGAGGTGATTAGCAAAGTACTATTCGCCTCCGAGCAGCCGAAGAGAAACAAAATGGCTTCCCGCTTCGTCTTTTTTTCCATTTCTTTTCGTTTTTTAGTCCGCTAGTTATTCAGCTTGTGTATATACTAAAACAATTATTCACCTCCACTTCGGTGAGTATTTGTTAACTATTGTACAGGAAAATAGCAAGGAACTAAAGAAGGGGTTGAGTATGAAAGAAGAGGTTGCAGGCACTAAAGTAAGATGTAATATTAGTTTTGTAACAAAATTTAAGAAAGAAGGGGTTTGGGAATTGAATTGGTTGTAACAATATCATTTAAGGAAAAAAGAAGAAGGTGCTGGCACCAAGGAACCCCAACCTGACTTCACAGTTTACCTGGAACCAGTCAATCGTACAACAGTTAACAAGTGAGGGAAACTTTCTCAGACGGTTACGGAAGGCTTCTCCTATGGGACTCATGGCTAAGACGATGTGCAGTTGGTCTCTGACACGTTCGATGAAGTAGTTGAACAGTGTAACAGGAGTGCCATCTGTTTGCTTGGATTTGTCACGTTGTCTGTAAAAATAGATACATTTCAGTGGAAAATCAAGCAAAAGGTGTGAGGCCTACAAGGAAAATCATCTAAATGTAATAATTCAAAAAAACGTTCAGTTGCAGTTCTGGTCATGAAATTCTGCAATTCCTCTAATGCAACATAAAGATCATGGAAACAAGCACCAACTGAGTCGAAACATAAGTGAAGTCTTCGGGATGACGGTTTCTTTTCTAAACTAAAAAAGGATTTACAACAACGTTACCTATCAAGGATCCTCATCTTCTCACAAATTTCCTGTTTCTCGTCCAAAGCAAAGAGGTTTGGTACTTCTCCTGCATTCAGCAGATTATTAACATCTTCCAAGAAAGACTCTTCTTTAATCTGCATGAATAAACAAACAATGGAATCCGTGTTGGAGTTTACCCATACAATGTTTCTATGAAACAAAATTTAGTTTGGTTCGTTTTCTCGTATTGTTGGTAACTGTTGCTTGTATAAGACATCTCAGTGTCATCTCAGCTGAAGCTTGTGAATGAAAAGGAGACTGCAGAAAACTGCGGGACAATAAGCTCTGAGAGACTTTTCTCAACTCATTAGACGTTCTAACCACTTTGGAGCAATGATTTTCTCAAGGGGATGTTTGAAGTTTTATTTTGATAGGTTTAACTTTTATGTTTTGATGAATCACGTCTGTCAAGATTTGATGCATTTAAACTAACTTAGTTTCGCCGGTAAGACGATTCATTAAAGGACAAACATCCTCAATCCAATCTATTTGCCTGTCGAAAAACTGAGCAATGCCCGTTTATAGATATTTTTGCTTACAGCTAATTTTCCTTGTCTTCCTTGTTTTCATTCAATTTCGCATCCTTTATAAAGCAAAAACGTCTTTCCTACTTGTATATAATAGCAGGTTTTTTCGTCCCTGTAAACCTACCTGTGTATCGGTGAAGAGAAATACTCCTGGCATCTCGCCTTCTGCAGTCTTACGAAGAATCAGCTTCAAATCTTCTCGCCATTCAACAGAGGTGTAGCCCTTGCCGATTTCCACCTAAACAACAGTAAGGAGAATAACTAATTGAGCGACAATAGGTTCAGGTCTGTAAGTTGAAAGTTTAAAAGCATGGCGAAGTAGGAGGGTCAATGTCTATTAACTGTGTTGGAAAAGGGATCAGTTGTGCTATCAAATGGTAGATCTCCCACTGGTCGTTTCACGGAAAAAATAAACATGACAATGAAATACGAACTGATTGTTACATGGAAAATTGTATCACTGATTTACGTTCTAATTCGACCTAAAATAGCGAACAGAATCACAAAAGTCCGGTTCCTTAACGATTACTACAGGTGGGGATGGGAACATCGAGATACAAGATGACGCAAGTCAGCGCAAGTTTCGACTTTCAAACTTGCGCTCGCTCAAAGTTGATGCAAGTCAGAGCAAGTCAGAGCAAGTCAGTGCGAATCCATGCAAGCTGGCGGCAAAACCAAAAAAGAGTTGAACTTGCATCGACTTGCATCCACCTTTGGCCAGGGCATAAGGGAAGTTTTCTATGGTCATTACGGTGAAACTCAAAACCATTAGGGTTAAATAATAATGGGAGATATTTAACCGTTCATGTATTTGTCCTCACCTGGAAGAGGTCATAGTCAGCCATATGTGCGGCCAATCGCGTAAGACTCTGTCGACCACTTCCTCCCACACCAACCAGCAAACAGTGACCACGTGGTTGTTTGATAACGCGAGAGATACGCGACACGTGTTCGATGGCAAACCTGTGTTAGGTGAGACAAACAAGAATTGAAACATAACTACCTTGATTTCGCCAACTATAACATATTTCAAGTCTTAATGAATACGTCAAATATTTTATCTATAACTTGCTGGATAGGCTAGAATATTAAACGTATAAAAACAGAGTAATGGGTATTGTACCGATCACTACTTTGAACCCATTTAGTTTTAGTAAATTTCTATTCTTTTTTTCGATTTATTATTATTCCTTTAATTTAATTTAATTTAATTTAATTTAATTTGAATAATGCCAATTGTTTAACCATTTCAATCTATCCAGTCTGACAGTATCTGTACGTCAAGGACGCTTTTGGCCAAACCCACTTCCCTTCCTTGCAGTTGCTTGATATACTACCTACCTAAACAGTACCAGGTACATGGGCTTCTTGCTCATGTTGTTAAACTCATCTAGGTAAGTCTCCACTACCACCCTCAGCTTGTCCAGATCTTGTACCTCCACATAAGGCTTGGGATCAGCCTTGGGGTCTGTGAAGTCACAAAACATCAGGCTCCTAAGATCGTCTTCCTCCACCTTGCCATCCTTGTTAAAGTCCAGTCTCTCAAACAGAGTATCAAACTCCACGTTCAGGTGTGACTTGGTTGTTTGTTTCACATATTTGAAGAGCCAGTCACGGTCGCCATCGTCTACAAGACGATCGTAATACACACGAAACACCTGTTTTCAGGAGCAAAAATAAAAGCAAATGGAATACAGCCACAACAATAGGGACCGACTGGCAAATGGGTTTTACACGAATGGACTAATTGTAAAATGATGTATTAGTTTTCTTCGTATAGACGTTCAAACAACAATTTAATTAAAAGCAATCAAAGACGAAAACATTTCGGAATTTCTTTCATAGTGACCAAAACAGTTAACACATTAAACTTTACTTGTACACACTACACTGGTGAGTAAACAAAGCACTTTTAAAAAAAGTCCTGGATCAAACCCACCCCTTTCTCTCATCCAAGAAAGAAAAGCAGAGCTTAAATAAGTAACCCCAATCTATATTAAAGAAAACAAAAATATACTTTAGCTTGTTTGATTAAAATAAGTCGCTTTAAAACAAACAGACTCACAGGTATTTTATCGGAAATATTTCGTCGGAGATGTTGTAACAATGCCTTACTTCAATAGTTTAACGTTTTGACTTTGCAAAATGAATAACCAATTCTAAAGAGTCTTCTAAAATCAAAAGGGATCCTGATTTCATCATTATCTCACTCTGGTAAAACATTTTGGACTTTACCTCATGAGTCCACAGTCTCTTAATGGAGTTATGATCTTCTGTTGTAATGACAGTTGACAGCAATGTTCCCTGTGAAAGTAAGAAAGGTAAAGCAGTGAATTTTGACACCTCGAACTTAGAGTATTCAACTAAATGTTATGTTGCTCGAGGTGCTGTTCTCGCAGCACGAAAGACAAAAGTAATCGCAGATGAATTAGGTATTGTGCCGATAATCGGTTACTTTTTGTTTCATGAACATATATGTTATCAGCTCTTTCTAAAATAGTAACAAAAAGTTGCATCAAAGCTTACCTGTACGACCCTTGCAAAATCTCTTAAGTTAAAGAGATAGTGAGACTTGGCGGGCGTGGGGAGTAGATTGTCCATCGCTGCCTTGTAGACCTGCAGTGTGGCTTGTACCAGCAGGTCACCAACTGGGATGAAATCCTTGGAGAACCCTCTGAAATATTATACCACACAAACATCGTCAGAAAGATACAAAATCTATTCACAACTAAAACCTGGCTGTCAGTCTTGGTTATCTTTTTTTGGAATTCTTCTGAATTATACTATTGCTAAAACTATTGGCCCGAGGATTCCAATATTTTTTCCCATTTAAAGGTTTGTTGTTTCAATCTACCTAGGGTTCTCTTATACCCCAGTATATACGAGGTTTTAAAATTTATAACTGAAAGGAGTTTTGCTTATACTCGTTTTGCGTAAAAACACCGATTCTAATTTCTTAAATAGCATTTGTTACAAATTAAACACGTTCAAGTTTGTATTAGCATTACTCAATTAAGTCTGCATGTCTTGCTGCAAGGTAATGAATGTGCATGTATTCGTCTGTTTAAGCCCGGTCAAACAGTCTGTTCGTCTGTCTGTCTGTCTGTCTCTGTCAGTAAGTCATTTAGTCTGACAGTCTGTCTATCGGCCTGTCTGTCTTTCTCTCTGGCTGTCCGTGAGTCTGTCAGTCTGTCTGTCTGTCTGTATGTCAGTAAGTCATTCAGTCTGACAGTCTGTCTGTCTGTCGGCCTGTCTGTCTTTCTCTCTGGCTGTCCGTGAGTTTGTCAGTCAGTCTGTCTGTCCGTCCCTCCGTCTCTTATTTCCAAGTCCCATCACACCTACTTTGTATTAAAGTGCCACTCAAAGATCCTGCCAAATATCTTGGTCATGGTTGTGTCGTCAAATGTTGTGATGCTGATGGTGTTGAAATGCCGGAGGAAACGCGGAGTGACCGGGTTTCGTCCCCCTCCTGGGGGTCCCATGGCACCGATCATCTGGATGTCCACCAAGTGAATTGGGGAGGTGTCTTTCAAGTCGTACCTTGAACAAGAAAAAGCAAACACCATACAATTTTTCAACAGTTTCTGCCTGCATTAAACCGTATAGGTTAAAACTTTGAATAAACAACCATTGTGAAATTTTGCAATAAATCTAATGATGACAGGTAGCCTATCATCAAGAGGTTGTGTGATAGCGGTAGTGTAGAGACGAGATAATTAATGCAAGTCGAATGGACTTACCACTGCCAGTGATCCATCCACTGTCGCAGCAGTTCTATGGGAGGCTGGGCTCCATATGTTTCACGCGCTGGCATGTTCAAGTCATCCACGAACACCACCTGTAAGACATAACCTCATATTCTAATCCTGACAACGAGTTGTAGTCAACAAATACTAAATCTATTCTCCACATTCATTGCTATACAAGATCGTGTTAGAACGAAAGAGCACCATCAAAATATCAAACGCAAAGAAAAAGAAAAAGGTTGTGAATTTTCGTGAATAATAAAGGAAGATGTTTCATATTTTTATAGTTGTATTGCCGTCATGCCGTAAAAGTATTATTTTGGTAGAGTAGTGGTGAAAAAACTGAACTGCACTTTGTCCAACTCAACATTAATTCTGCATTATCAAACATGCCTTACTCCAACAAGACAAGAATTTGTCAAAAATTTGCCAGAAGCAACATTATACGACGAGTTTGTATGATGTAAGGAAGGTAAAATGTAGTTTTATTCTTGACAAGGATCAACAGAAGTCTTGGACAGTGATATCAAAAAAGCGTGTTTTTTTTTCTACGTAACAAAGGCATGAAGCAATGACAACAGACAGGTGCTCTATTTTCAAATCTGAAAAATACTTCTCACAACCTCTAGTATAACGAAATGTACTAGTCAAGGGCTCAAAGACACAAAATACTTTTCCTTACTGTTTTCTTTCCCAAGGGTGGGCCAAAGACGCCTTTTCTTCGCTTGTCTAACTTCGACATGATAATGTCTTGAGTTTGTTTGGCTGTTGTTTGAGCCGAGAAGTTGATCAAGAGTGGTTTGTATTTCTCTCCCATCTTGTTTAGGAGATAGTTCTGCAGGTAAAAAAAGGAACGATAGCCAATCTATTTATTTTACTTCCGCATACAATGATGGAAATCAAACACACTTTACTCAAAATGAACCAGTCTAGATCTGTATGGAAAAGTGAAACTGATGAGACATAAAAGTGTATATTTTATTGAAGTACTAAAATTATACTCTAACTCTGTAAAACACTCTTGCAGAGCGTCCTTTCCCTTAAAGTATTCTTTTATTACAAACAATATAAGTACTAATATCAATACGAATTATTTACAAAACCAAGGAGTGATATCTAGTGTGTGT
>JANRMR010036114.1:0-14790 GCA_025434825.1 Bergia sp. 'catenularis' | reverse complement strand
AAAATCCATCCGAAATTGAAAATAGAGAAAGTTCAGAGCATTTCCCTGTTTGTTATTCATTTTATATCACTTTTTTTCATACTTGCACATATTTCGAGCTGAAAATCATAGCTTTATATATGATCGAAAATGTTTCACAAGCTGCACTAGAGATATCCAACTCTGGGCACACGTGACAAGGAGAATCATCAATGGAAACATCTTACTGGTTGAATATACGTGCAGGATTTGTAATGTATGGCATATTCTTAGACTTTTATTCCCCCCCCCCGATCTTAAGTTTTTGGCCTAAATGTTCATAAATCCGTACTTTCCTTTTAAACAGTTTGGAAGAAACTCACTTTTCATATTAGATAACTTACTGTGTGTGATCAATTCCTTTATTCTCACCATCAAACAACTTATTTTGTCTTGATAATGTAAGGAGAAAATAGATGTTGATAAACTGGATGGGGCTGAAAGGGTTAAACTACTAGTTGGTAAATAGCAATTTTCAAACAACTCGCTCATACTAATTTGAAGTGGAAATCTGTAAAATTTTGATTGTTCCCCCCTCTCCCCTCCAGAATTTCCTGGCTCTTTGAATCCCCCACTCCTCATAAATTTCCTGACCATTTGAGCCTCCTCCCCCACCCCTCTGGAATTTCTAACTCCCTCTGTGGTGGGGCTATGAATATTTTCTGGAACAATACAATCCTGCTAGACAGTCCAATAATGACAAGATAGTCATCAGTAAGAATTAGCAACTTGCTGGCTGAAACTCTGTAAAAACATTAAAAGGCCCCTAAGATTACTCATGCAGGTTTGATATTTGCAGACAGTGACTAGCTGTGACATTATTTATCTTCAACATGTGTCAATGTGTACATTAACTTGATGAAATGTTAAACAGCTGAAGCAGCTATGTAAATCTAATGGTGAACACGCTGAAGCTGAAAAAATTTCCTTGGTCATATATTCACAAATCTAAGTTTTACACCAGAGTAGCTTATTCTTTTAACACTGTCAAAGTACTCAACCTCAGACTTGCAAGTCTCCATGAACAAGGAAATTAAAACCTGACAACAAACACTGAGGCTAGTGTACACTAAACAAAGTATTAATGCAAACAATGCACTTTGAAAGGAACACCTGCATATACAATTCTTGGTTATAAATGGGCTTTTACAGCAGGAAAACTGTAGAAAAAACTAGAATGTCACAAATATCAGATTAAATTAAAATTTGAAAAATGAACGACACACTCTTGTCACAAATAAATTGCCACTTTACAAATTTTATGACAGTTTTATACTCTCATATTGATCTTAAGGAATCAAATTTAAAATCTTGACACATATCAAACCAATTTCTTTGCTGGATAAAATATTTGCTTTTAACTTATTAACACATACATATGAACCAAATGAAATCACTGATAGTTTAGATATCAAAATTGCTTTGAGTAATATTGTAAAAAGCCACACTGAAAGAGGCCAACTTATACTCCACTCTTACATTTCCATATATCAAAATTTTCACACTAGCTGAGATTCTAAATTTAATTGTTAAGTTTGAAATTACCACAACTAAAAGAAAACCACTTTATCCTTGAACACAAATAAAATGAATGGTCATTATTTAAGTTTTCTAAAACCAATTCAAAATTTTGAACATTTATGGATAAAGACATATATTTTTAATGCAATGGAAGAGCAAAACGAGTAATTTTAAAACATTAAGTTGTTTTTAAATTTCATTTTTATATTGACAGATTTTTCAAACAATATTTTTTTCACAACTCAAAAAGTCTGATCAAATTTGTGGACATGCTTTTTCATTCAGGTGGTGATAAACCTGAAAGGCAGCATAAGTTATTGTTTCTCTTTGTAAACTTCTAAAAATGTGGCTGAAAGCCAAAAAAACATCCATATAAAAAGTTCAGTTATTGCATTAATAAGTAATGTCAAATTCACAAAGTTCTATATAACTGTTTTATTTTAGTAACTCTCAGTTCTAATGTTTTATTCATAGATCTCCTACAGAAAACAAAATTTATGCTGCATTTAAACATTTGTCAAAGGTTATTTTGTGTCTATTTATATCTGTCAACTCAAAAACAACATGCTAAATATACTCCTTTCTGTTCAAAAAACATCTACTGGAAGAGAAACCAAGCATCTACTGGCATCAGAACAACTAACAACTACTGAAAACCACAATGAATGGAGCAAACAAAGAAGTTAAAATGAGAAACTTTCTCAGAAAGTTAATGTTACAAATAAGTCAGAACTTCAAAACATTATAATGGGTTGTGTCTTACTAAGTAAACAAATACTAATTACTTGTAAACACTATTCACACCATTAATTAAGGTAGTGAATAGATGTGTCTTGATAAAAGCTTACAACATCAAACTTAGGTTGACAACTGAATTATAAATGATTAAAATAACTAAATAAAAATACAGTTTACACTTTGCAAAACAACTGACAGCATACTATAAATTACCACACATAGAAAAACTTGAAAAGATCACAAAACATAATTTTACACAAAATTAAGCTTATGTCTAGAACATTCCAGATATAATCTTATTATCAAGATGGTGATATAGACACTATACAGTTCTGTTTTGAGATGACTGGTCAGTCCTTTCTCATCAAGTAAGGCTCCTAATGAGGAAGGACCTGTCAGTCCTTTTAAATCTATATTTTACCATCTTACAGTACTTTTTCCTTTCCATCCACAAATCAATTATAAACACAAATATAAAATTATACCAACACACATATGAATATAAATATGTACTAAATAACTATAAAATTCATATAAAAAGATATAGATAAAGATATAATGGTAGGTATATACAATGTAGATAGATGGATGGACATGCATTTGCACAACAGGGAGTAGTGTAAATAACATTTTGGTTTTAGTTTTATGCTCAACAACCAAAATGGACAAACCTTTGGACCCAGGACACATACATGTACCAATATTAACATATTATGGTGGGCTGCCACAAAACAAAGATCCAACTCATTTGATTTTTAAGTTTTGAATTCCATAAATTTTTGGGCCAGTAAAACTTCCTATATATTGGCCTGGGTAGCCAAAGTTGTAAAAAAATAGTAAATGGACTTAAGAGGTGTTAATTATTACAGCTGCTGCTAGGGAATAAAAAACCAAGTTGAGTTGTTGTACTAAGAGCATTTCCATGGCTCAACATAACAACTACTTGTCATGCAACAATGATCAGCCAAGGAATGTCTAGCCTCAGCCAGGCCACACCTTAGAATTTTAATAGCCAACCAGAATGCTTTATCAAGTTCTGGACCTGGATAGGGAGCATTTAATAGGTATAGGGTACTTATTAATTTTTATTCATTTGGGTACAGAGTGAACCCCAATATACAGAACCCTGGTTTAAAAAAATCTCGACTCTGGTATAACAAGGTAATTTTGGGTTTATCTTGGTGTAAGAACCTCACAACTGACATCATAGTGTTCTATGATACAGATCTATACACAAATGATGTCACAGTGTGAGCAATGATGGCTCGTTTTATCATTGAGAATTGGCAATATGGTGCATGCTTACACTCAGACTCTTCAAAACTTACTTCAGTTATGGGAGTTGAATTGATATCGTGCTTGACGTCTAGCTGACGTCAGTTATATGGTTGTGAAATGTTTAATTTAACTCCCATAACTAAAGCAAGTTTTCTAATCTATGAGTTCAAGAGTGCAACTTTCTAACGTTGTCGGGCAATTTATCGCCCTTCAGCACTGGTGCACCCAGTCTGACATCAGTCGGACTGGGTGACGTCAGTCGTGAGGTTCTTACATCAAGGTAGAGCCAGAATTGTTGGGAACTATGGCATTTGTATGGCTTAAAACCTAGATATAGCTAAAGCCACCAATTTTGTAAAGCAAATATTAAGTTCTGACTGCAAGCTTGATATAAAGATATTAACATAATATTAACACAACCAAAAGTGCAAAACTGGTATGATATTGTGTAACATCACTCCTTCAACACAATATTGTTCAATAAGTGTTCATTAATCAAGTCTTGTCTGTCAGTGATATTTTTTACTGTTTTACAAATTTAATTGAACAACAAAAAATGAAACTTTAGTACCTGAAGTCCAATTATGATTTAAGGCTTTTGAGATGTTGGCTCAATGATGTCATAACTTATAGTTTATGAAAAATAAGTTTAAAAAACACAGATTTTTTGATAAAATATGTTCTGCCTACTTTTCCAATTCATTCTTAAATATTTTCCTATTTGCAACCCTAATTGTTTCTTTTCTATTGCATTCAATAAAATTTTGCCAAAAATATATTTTTTATAAATCCAAGATGGCAGACATGTTATGAGACAACTGCTTCTATAACAACCATTTTTAATTAAAACTTTACTGTTATTATGAAATTTAGTAATTAACTAACCCAAAGCTGCTTACATGTCAAAAGGCTTTTATCTGTAACCTTTTGAAAAATAATGTGGGTGCAACTGACCCCACCACGTGGACCGATTTCTCAGTAACAGATAGGGGTGCTTCTGTCTGTACCACAACTCGTTTACATACAACAGAATTGCCTCCTTTGATTGCTTAGGTTGGGGGAGGCATTTTTGTCGAATACTGTGATTTCCATTTGCTGTGGTACACACAGAAAAAACAAAAAATAGTTTGGACATTTTAGAGTTGATGGTATAATAAACTAGTGTTCTAAAAGGATAAAAAACAAAAACAGATCTTATTTTATTAATCAAATATTATAAAGAAAAATAAACAAAATAAAATACTATTTAAAATGTTTCAAAAAACTTCATAGACCAAACTTTAGAATCAGTTTTAAATTTAAAGTAAAGAAATACTTTGCAGATAGATCTGACCTATTCTCATAACAAAGGACTTTTGCTGTACAAACTTGTGGAAAACTGAGTTTGTGAGACAAGACATAATAGAACAAGTATAAATTATGTGATCACAAAAATTTTTGGTATTTTCCTGGAATTTGTCTTGCTCTTGAAAGCATAGCAGCTTGTCGAGATAGCAGTTGATACAATCCACAACTTCAATACCTGGACCAATTGGCAAAGCTTCTATGAAAACTGACACTTCACAGTCCATGCAAATAGCTGTATGTTTGGGATTTCTGCTAAAAATAAATATTTTCCAAGCACAACGATTTAACTTTAACCATACAAAACCGGTTCCGAAGACTTTTCAAGCATTCATATCAAGAAGGGCTCGAGTACGAAAGAAGAAAACACCTTAACATTCGTGACAAAGAACCAAACAATTATTGTCGATGTCAGTTGACAAAAAACAGAAACTAACTCTGAGCAGTTATCATTAAACTGCACAGAATAAATAATGACTGCTTAAACCACTCAATAAATAATTTATTAGTGCCTCTGGCTCGACTAAAACCACTTACATGTTATCACAAGTATACGAATAATCCATTAGTGTAGAACTGCTTTTCTTCTCGAATGGTGCTTGACACCCGAACACTACAAATGGCGCCTGTCGTCATGAGCTTTTCAAGTATTGATGCAAGACTGCATTCCGCAGCCATGACTTTCTTTAAACAGTGTAAATGAACTCCAGTTCATGTAGAAACGTTTAAAATACTAAAGAAAACAAGAACAATGTTGAGCCCAATTAAATTTCCATTAAGCTCGAATTTGCTCGGATTTGATGCTTAGTTAAAAGGTTGCTATTAACAACCCCGACTGATAAGTTCCCAATTCCCCGTCAAGGTAAACCAACATGGCAAAGATTGCATGTGCAAACGCGAGCACGAAACCACGAAAATTGTTGTGTTCACTGGAATGTATTATCAGACAAAACACAGATTTATTTCAACGAAGAAGCGCTTTATTCCGACGTAATTCTCAAAGGAATTTGCAGATAAGAACCGAAGTAATTTACAAGTGGTGATGACGGACCAAGGGTCTAGTTCCTTCTCGGTTTTTCGTCAAATACACAATACTCCAATATATTAGATTCATGGCTAGATCAGCTTTTAGTGAATCAAGCACCGACCACAACGACGACCTGGACATAAATCGCTAGTGTTTACGGTTGAATCGAAAGCTTAAACGAAGCAGACAGGGTTTTCGGCCAACTTAATTGGGCTATTATGCTGAGCAAGACCTTTATTTGCAAAAGTTATTAGTGGAAATTAGACTAACAATACAAAATTAACCAGACTATATATCTTACTTGGAATTGATGAATTTAAGCAGCTCCAAAATGCAACCTGAAATTAGAAAATATGAACTAATATTAAAGACTTAAGATAGAATTTCAAGGGTTAGTTGAGAATTTGATGCCCCCGCGCAGTGATGCGAAAGCGATCGTTGGTATTGTATGAGTATTGAATCACACATAGCGAATCTGCTGTTCATAAATACATTTCAGCTTCCTCAACTTTGGTACAATATACGCTTACCAAATGTGCTGGACAGTTTAATGGAAGTTCCAAAAGCTGCTGAGCCTTCTTTCGAACATCTGTGAGTGCGTTCAACTGAAAGAGAAAGAAATCCAAGTTTTAAATTTTGCATGGCACTCGATATTTCACTACGAAGACCAAGGGATATCGTTTGAATTACGACAAACAAACTTACAATAACCGCACGATAACCAGGCCAGACTTTTCAAACGAGCGACTGAACTAGCAAATGTTTGGAAATCAGTGCCTGTAAAATGATAGCTTGTGTTTACAGATCGCAAGCTCAACAATGAAGTCTTTCCAACCAGCTCTCTTAAACTGCTCTTCCCTGCCGCGAAAGATAAAGAAAGGGATATGAGCGAGCGATTACCTTGTTACAACCATCTCTGCACGCATCGAATCCCACCGAAAGACGACAACAATCAATATCTACGAAATAAACAAAGAGTAAGTTAGCTTTCTGAACGGCGAAATCTTTCAATTATTTGTAACTGGAACTCATACCGCTCTCTGAAAGCACTTAGCTTTTAGTACAGTTCGCAATTCCCGGCGAACACACCGGAAATTTACATTGAATTCAATAGAACATCGTCGCGTGGATGTCCTAATTATTTCTTCTGTTAAATCCACAAACGTTTATTAATTCTAACAATTTTAAAACCAACGACATTCGCTAACAACAGTGATCTTCTTTACTCAAGATTCTTCGGAATCTTGAGATCCGATCACGTCGCTGCTTAGAGCAACTCGCAAAAAAAACCCCGTAAATTCAGTTGCTTCAACAAGCACAACTCGCACGACGCCACAAGCTGCCGAGTTATCGACGAATTTACTCACCTTTCGTGGAAGCAACAGAGGCAAGAAGCCAAAGTGTGCTAATAAGCACAATCATGACACCATTGGTCGTTTGAAGTCCGCATGAGATCCCTGAAAACGTCTGCAATATAAGCATATACAAAGCAGGCAAAATATGTCTTGCGTTCAACGCTCGACTCACTCTCTGTGACACAAATGCTCTCTGAAAGGCCAAAGAACCCCGGGGCCAATCGGCTCACGCTTTGGCCAAACACTCCGCATTCTGATTGGTCAGCCAATTTCCCGCTAATTAGAAGGTTTGACGAGAGCTGTTGTAAAGAAACCCCTTGAGTTTGTTTTGTGTTGTAATCTTAATGGACAGAATCAGTATGTTTTGACAGTTCGGAAGGCGCAAAATGACCTCGCTTTTTTGTTTACTTTTGATTATTATAAATACGTTGATTCACGAAGAAAACTGGAAGGAGCACGGAGCAATTCATGCTGCGAGAGAACACGCGAAAATCATAACCTCAAAAATCAAAATGGCAGCGAATTATTTTGATCAAAGGAGTGCGGAATGTTATTTTTGGGAATAAATTATTGCCATAAAGTTTAGAATTTCATTTTTTGGTTGTCGCAAACGCACACGATCAAACATCAAATATGGGAAAGTGGTCTAAAACGAAGGTTACGCCAACCTTCAGGGTTCAGCGTTTTGTGTTTAAAAACAAGACAAATTTAAACAGAGGAAAGACACACAGAGTTGGGACTGTGAGTAATATGAAACCACTGACCTCGCGTTCAGTGTCTCGCTGTGGGCAGCTTTCTGTTATCTGTTAAGCCAGGAAATTTTTAGGGGGATTAAAGAAAGTTTTTTTTTCTGCTTCCGTTGAGAAAAGATCAAGAATTTTACTTACCACAAATCGCTTAATCGGTATTTGTTTTTGGTATGCCATATTTGTTGATGCCAAACCTGCCAAACCTGAACGCTAACTTTTATTTCTACTCGGAATAGATCATTTACTGTTTTTAATTTAGTTCTGTAGTGGGGAGCGTGTTTTATAATTTCGGTACAGATTAGAATATGACGTCTTGTCAAACTGACTTAATGGATTTGGAAATGGATGTCTGTCGGTTTTAGAGTTCAAAGTGACACGTTGGTTTAAGATTGACGAGTTGATAATAAACCTGGAAGATAAACAAAAAGTCCAAACATTTCAAAACTGAAAATACGCCAAAAACGACAGATCGTATCTGAAAACTCCATTTACAGAAATCACACACTCTTGACAAAAGCCACAAAAATTCATTTCGAAATTCTAATTTTGATTTCGCCAACTGGCAGTTCCGTTTTTCTCGACTTCATTGAATGTGCTCGTTTTTTAATACAAAAGGAATTGAAATTTTCGCCTGCCTTAAATTAAACTAAATCTGGTCTTGTTTATATTTAGCTTAATGTGTTTATTTGTTTTTATCTTCTAATTCATATTATTGACCTTATGGACAGCAGTTCTCGTACGACTGCGAACATTTTCGACATTTTCGTTCGGGTTCCTGGCTTCGTCGTAGTTCTCACAGGAAATTGTACAGGCAGGGAATCTAGTGGAAACAGCGATTTTGGAATTTAATCCTCGACGTCTTCACACTTCACACATTTATATTTAGCTGGTTTTTGCCAACACAACAACTCAAATATTGATGAGTTCCGTGAATATGGTCGTGGTAGTGGATGAAGAGTGAAGACGGTGTTTTCTTATTTTACATTTAGTAAACGTTAAAACATATCTAGCAAAAAATCAACGAACGCCGATAATTCTAAAATGTACTGGTCAGAAATTAATAAAAGTAGGTTTTCGTATTGAAACCCGTCGAGCTGAAGTGGGTTTGCGAGTGATAGTTTGGCGTTTTTCATTTTATTCAAGGAGGAGAGCAAGAGAAACAGTAATGAAGTAATGAACTGTAGCTATCCAGTTTACTCAGATCGATACCGGTGTCAACACCGAATCGAGTTCATCTCGTGACCAGTTGTTTTCTTACATTTTTTTGTAGTCATAACAAGATAAGTTGATAACTGGTCAAACGGTAAGTTCGAGTACAAAGGAGAACTCTGCAATAATGGTTGGATATAAAGGGGAGTTATATTGGGTGGTTTTGCCAACCCCCTCACAAGACTAACAAACAATGAAAATATAGACAATATAAGAAGAGATAGCTTCAGAGGTCATTAGATAGTCATAATAGTGATTCATTTCATATTAGCCATTCCCTTTTAAGACTTTTGAAAATCTTTTATCGGCCTTGTTTAATGTTCACGTGCCTGGTAAAACGTAAGACAAAGTTGCCAACATATTTGTGATGTGGTTAACAATCCAGGATCACTGGGGTGTGCTAACTGGCAGCGACATTATATAGGCAGCGCCTGGATACCGCCGGAGCCTTGACAATACACGGAGCGAGTCTTATCAGAAGCAACAAGCGTCAATTGCTACACTAAAAACTATAAACAACGAGAGGCAACTGAAAGTGTCAGTCTTTTCTTAAAAATTCACTACTACGCGTACGACACTCATTTAAGAAGGACACCTGTCACCGGTTAGCATCAACACCTGCAAGTTTCATCTTTTCTTTTTTTTCAAACAAAGGAAGCTGGCCAGAAACACTAGGTACAATTTAACTACAGAATTGTACAAGTAAATGATACCGTGAAGATGCGATGATTTTATATGCGGTCTTGTTTATAACGCGTACTGGATGGCCAAAGTTGCATAGGCTTAAGACACTCATTTTAAATCCTACGGTTGCTTGCGTCTTCAGATTGACTGTAATATCGAAACTTCAAAAGCTACAGAGCCGTGACTTGAGAAGCATTAAATCACTCGGCTTATTCTCGTCAATATTTTCTATACAACTTTTTAGAACGTCTATATCATATATAGTTTTATAGACTCATCGTCTCAAGCCCTCGTGTTATAACGCCCTTAATTAACGAATTCCTACCTACTCCTGCATGTAGCATTTGTGTAAGAGCTTGTGTGCTCCCGTTGAATTTTTTAACAGTTCAATATTGATTTTGTTTTAAAAAGGATATTTTACTCTTTCTGCCTTGCCTTTCTCAAATTATTTGGTTTTTTAAAGCCAATTAAATTTAAAACTGTTGGTACCTGGGTGAGGACAGTCAGAAAACGAACGAATACTCCGCAATTTTCTTCATGGACCACCATTTTAACCACATTAGGTGTGTGGGAAAACATGCTGAATCAAATATTACTCATTAGTTAGATATTGTCTCAGTTAGCAGTTTTAAAAACATTTACGCGGTTCAATATTATATAACTACCGAATCAATTAAATCCGACCAGACTGTTAAGAGTTGGAGAAGACTGCAGCTCAAGATAACGAATGGTAAAGAGAAATGGGTTAGCAAAAGTTCAAGGCAGATAATCCAAGAACGTGTGCGTACTGCCTGTCAGTTTTCGAAATATTGTATTCAGATTTCAGGGGGTGTGGATCACTGTGTGCTTTCACTCCCAAATCTCTCGTTCTTGAAAAGTAGAATTCAAGCGTGTCGAAGTTAATTCATGCTCATATATGAGAATTCAAGGAACGTACGCACTGTATTTCTAGTATCCATCTTTTACAATATTGTTGGAGTGGTTAGGGGGTTATAATGGCCCGGAGCCGGGAGATTTGCCCTAAGTTTTCAAGTTTGAATCAATGTTTTCTTATCTTGTTTATGGAAGATTCATTATTTGCGGTGGCAAAAAGTCAACACAAATCAGGGTAGACATAACAACATACTCGTGACTAATCCGGCATATCAAAACACCTACGAGTTTACACTTCGGGGGTTTTAACTTACAAAACGGATAAGGAAACACCCCTTACTCAGTTACTGCATGAGGGCTTGACAGAGAGCGGCCGTGTGTGGGGACTTTTTAAAGTTTACTGACATTTCCATTATCTGAGATCAAAGTGCAAACTTAAGTCTGTGGTTATTCATAAAATATATATATATATATCGTGTTGGCTTCTGTAGCTAATCTTTAAAATATTGTTAAATAACGCTGCTGCTTCACAAAGATGCGGCTCGCAAGGTTGAAGCAAAACATCCACAGGCGCCACCAACATCCGCTCGGCTGCGGATCAATGTGGTCCTTAGTTAACCTCGGAACGCATCCTGCGATCAGTTGGAATAAGCTTCATGTATATACGACAAATCCCAAAGACGGGATGTATATTTTTATGTATCTTACCCTTTCAGATAAATCGAGAGCAAGGTATCCGGTTACGATTTTCAGATAAAAGCTAAGTGAAAAAAAGCAGATTCAAGCCCGCTACATGCAGTACATTTCGCCCCTTGTTAAAATGTTCAGTTTTTTATCTACTATGCCTGAGTGAAGTAGTGCATGCAGTTTTTTGTGATGGTCATAAAAAGAAAGTAATTAAAAATATATTTTTAAGAACTGCAGATTGCATATTTGGAAAACAACTCACCGTCGTAGCCAGTAATAGGAGGCAAGACAAGGCCGTTGTTTCTGTTGACTTGGTTTTGGAAAAATATCTGAAAAATGTTTTCTTTTTCATTTTTTATACTATGTTTCTCCGACAATCACCGACGGTTTTTATCTTAACCTGTTTTTTGGTCCAGCTACAGCACTTCCAACTAACTTGACACTAGAACTTCGAAGTCTTTATTCTATCATCTGTGCCTTTATAATACAAAATACCTGAAAAATCAAAGCAGTTTGATCTACAACAACGGACGAGAAGAAACATATTTTTAAAACGTTATTATCAAAAACGAACGGTGGAAGGCGAAGAAAGAAAGAGTGTTTACAGTACATGACCACTCTCTTTAGCAGGGGAGGGTTAGCATAGTATGCAGGATGAACCTTGACAGATTCAGCGAATTTAAGATGTTAAAAGCGTAACAA
The DNA here is from genome assembly GCA_025434825.1 of Bergia sp. 'catenularis'. Taxonomy (NCBI): domain Eukaryota; kingdom Metazoa; phylum Cnidaria; class Anthozoa; order Zoantharia; family Parazoanthidae; genus Bergia; species Bergia sp. 'catenularis'. The sequence continues at coordinate 2,605 of JANRMR010036114.1, read as the reverse complement.
AAGAAGCTTTTGAGGACCAGGCAGTAGGGAGCAATGATTGTCAACGTGTAAGACTTCAGTAACGAGAATTTTGCCGTAGTAGGCGGCCGTGAAGGCAAACAAATTTGCAAGCAACTGAAACAACTGGAGATCAGTACAGGAAAGTCCGAGCTTGACTGACCAGTCAGAGCGCATGAAAAAAACTATTCACTAGTTTGGTATTTGGTAACGCAGGATATTCCGAGCTTGAGTAGCCAATCAGAGCGCGCGAAAAGCGCTAATCATAATCGCTGATTCAGTATAATCTTTTCCCTGAAATCAATCATAACAAGATGGTTTCATTAGTAGATAAACAATTTTTGTTTTGGTTTTATCATTTAACTGGAATATTTCAAATAATCGAGTTATCGAAAGAACTGAAGAAACGAAATTCACTTTAAAAATTGGACGATAACAAACGTATCACTTGCACGCAACAAGGCTATTTGTGTTCAGCTCCGCCACAGTCGGTCAAAACTAAGCTTTTTAATATTTTCTTTATGTTGTTGCAACCAAGATTTGTTCTAACTGTTTGTTGGGTTTGTTATTTAGATGTAGATTTTTACAATAACACCCATGCTTCAGCTTTTTTTAAACTTTTTTAAAAATGTAGCAAACTTTGGGTAGCTTGAAAATCGATAGGGTGTTAAAATGTGCAAAGGGCGAGGTTAGATACGAGTAGATACGGCACTTTATGATCCACAGCATGTCTTGTATCTTTCTTATTATGAAATGATTAACCATGCCGCCAAAAAAACACACCGCTGCCTCCTTGAAAACTGACAATGTCCGAACTGCATGCATTTCAGGACTTTCAGATTCAGAACTGAAAAAGATAAAGTAATCGTAGCTATAAATATTTGCTATAAACTATTTAAAACAACGTTAACTCGTATGTTTAGTTTATCGGTGCTAAACAATTTTTTCTTTTCGCACTTTTATCCATGCACGATTTCAGGGAGTTGCTTTTTTCTGCTCAATTATTTGCTAACTTTAAACTCTTATTTGACAATCCAGCCGTTAATCGTACAAGTGGATTTAGATCATTATTTTATGTGCCACTTAAAATTTTGCGCTTCAGTATAAAAGACGCCGATGTTTCGTGTATCAGAAACTGTTAATGTTTCAGGATGTAGGGCGCCCAAATTGTCTGGTTTTCAAGGAGAATTTAGAACGCACTCTAACAATCTATACTTTGTTTCTGGCTTGATGACAACCTACTGACGTTAAGTAGTTTTATTAAATTTACGTTGCTACTGTAGGAAAACCTAGGAATGGAAGTATGGTCGCCATTACTGCTGGTTTAGTAACTGACAGTACAGTGAATGAACACTTTCACAACCGATTTAATTGTACCCATATATCTTACAATGTAAATTACGTAAAAGACAAAACATTTTACTGAACAACTTAAAGGGTACTGGCTTTCTGAAATAACTAAAAAGCTAAAATTGCCAGGGAGCCAGATTACAGGTAAAAAATGTAATTATACTGTACCGGAAGTACTATAACACACACATTGGCACAAACAGATACACAGCACAACAGCACAAACATAGAAATTTATAATGCAATTACATAGAAAATAGATGAATATATTTGAAGATAAATGGGAGAAAACAAACTGTCTTATATCTTCAAAGTGCAAGTCGGAGGGAGTTAAACGTTCTTAGTTTCACGTAGGTACTTCATTTTATCTCGACCGGCAAATTCGCGACCCCTGTGCACCTTTCTTTGGTCGGCGGGGTTGGCTTTCAAAAGTCATTTTGCAGAATATTTTGCTTATATTACCACTGCTGAAAGCTTTTATTTATTAAAACCGGGGTTCTTGATCTCTCGCATCGTAAGTAAGCCAGGAAATACAGACTTTGCGTTGTCGTACTTGTACAAATACATCGTAAAGTTTCAGGTAAAAAAAAATGTTTCTAATTCTAGTCTTTCTAAAGAAGGTGATTGACATATGCCTAACTGAATATTTTAGACGATTAGAGTCTGGAATATCTTTCTCTTCTTGTCGACTTCTCTTCACGATCTGAGAAGATCACGAATCGAGAGAACAATATTTTAAAAATCTTAAATAGTAGGACTGAAGCACTCCCCAATTAAATTACTTTCTTTTTTTGAAGTTTTCTTGTTGCAAATGATACTAAAAATTTGCTAATAAATCGTACCATGTCGTGCTATCGTATTCTCATAATAAGTATATCTGCATGTTGGTCACATAAAATATCTGTCTATATCATATGTAATGTCAAATATCTATTAAAACGTCACTTTGTTCAACTAAGTAGTAAGAACGTTTCAATATAAACAAAAGATAAAATTTCTGCCTAGATGGTTTCACCAGGAAAATATAGGAAATCCAATGCCAGAATTGCACAAGTTCTCGTTCACAAAAATAACAATTGTGTTTCAGTCGCTTTTTCATCTTTAGATGTCAGGAAACCGCAAAAAGCTGCTTATTTCCAAAAACTTCAGTGTGACGTCCGAGATACAAACGCTCACTAAACATAATGAGATTATGGTAGACTATCTTTCATGGCACCAAAAATGACCAAAGCAGCAGACGAATGATAAAGATCCTCAC
>JANRMR010036003.1:0-14791 GCA_025434825.1 Bergia sp. 'catenularis' | reverse complement strand
ATAATAATAATAATAATAATAATGGCATTACCCAGATGGCATTATGTACTCATTGACTGAGAGCAAAGGCTAAATGGGAAAATATTTGGCTTGAGATCATGATGTACCTGCTGTAGGCAAAGTGGGCTATCCATGACCAAGAGTCAAATAAGAATATTTTGGAGTTGCTTTTGTGCAAACCAGCGTTTTTAAACAATTAAATAAATGTTAATTTTTTAAAAAAAGTTCAGAAAGCTTTGTGAAAATCTGGAAAGTGCTCAAGTCCTTTTACAAAAATTATGAAGGATCATGCAAGATTTTTATAGAATCTTTGGAAATCTTTGGAAAACTTCAGAAAGTGCTAAAATCTTTTTTGTATTTCAAACAAATGCAATTTTTTAAAAATCCTCAGAAATCTTGGGAATTGTTTGGAATGTTTTGTATATAATTTGAACTCTTCAAAAATTTTGGAGGGCTTATAAATGTTTCAAAAGACTCTTTACTAGGAACTTAAATCATCTGGGGGCTTATTTATAATTAATTTTATGATACCCTATAACAGACATATTAAATATGCTGATTTGTTTATTTGTTGCTGTGTCAACAGACTGCCTGTTTCAAGGAAGAAAGAGACGTTCTGGTCTATGGGGATAAGAAGTGGATAACTCAATTACACTATTCTTTTCAAGATGATGACTATCTTGTAAGTCAGACTTCGACACATTATTACTGAGTCTAAGTTAAGGTATACCGTTCTGAGTATTCTAATAATGATGAAGTAGTTATCAATACAGTGACCATCCAGGATTCTCCCAAGTGACCCTTAATGATGCAGTGCTGTCTGTGTTTCTCTTAAGAGTATCCTAAAAAGGTGAAGTGGAGATCACTACTGGCAGTGATCATCCAGGGTTTTACTAGAGTATCTAAATGTGATGCAGTGCCATATGTGTTTCACTTTTGAGTATCCTAATAATGATGAATTAGTGATCATTACAATTCACCCTGGTGTTGTCAAGTGATGCAATGCCATCTGTTTTTCTCTTTTGAGTATCCTTAAATGAAGTAGTGATCAATACAGTGATCATCCAGGATTCTCCCAAGGTTATCCCCAAGAGATGCAGTGGTCGTCTAGGTTTCTCTTCTGAGTATCCTAATAACAATAAAGTAGTAACCAATACATTTACAGTGATCATCCAGGGTTTTTAAAAGAGTATCCATGGTGATACAAAGATCTTCCAGTTATTCCCTGAAGAGTATCCCACAATGATGTAGTATTCATCCAGGTTTCTCTCCAGAATGTTCTAGTGATAAAGTCTCCATAATACAGGATTCATCTCAGAGTATCCATAGCAGTTCTGATATCATGGTGATGTACATAGTGTTCATCCATCTTCTTCCCAGAACATCCCATGTTGATACAGTGATGGGCATGCCCCAGATTAACCAGTAGTGATGCAGTCAAGGGTTTTTCTCAGAGTATTCCATTTCTCCCCAGAGTATCCCATAGGTATAGTTACATATGCAAAGATCATCCAGGGTTTTACACACTGCTGTCACATCCTGGAGATTAAATGACCATCCAGGTTTTTCTTCAGTTACCATTATAGTGATGTAGTGTCCAGTAATATTCATGGCAACAGGCAAACTGCTTATATAATGCAAAGTTCTCTTGGGTATCTAATAGGACTAGGTTTCAGGCTTAATTGAAAAAACGTTGATTTGTTATTGTTAGTAATTTATTTATTTAAATAATTGTTTTGGATTGATGAAGTTAATGATAACTTTATTATATGTACAGTATTTTGTCATGGATTACTACAGTGGTGGAGACTTGTTAACACTTCTCAGCAAGTATGAAGACCGGCTCCCTGAGCACATGGCAAGGTTCTATGTTGCAGAGATGGTACTTGCCTTGAACTCAATACACAAGATGGAATATGTTCACAGGTTTGTAAATAGTTCTCTTTAGCAGTTTATTCAACTAAAAATAAAAGTACATGTACTATAACATTGTCTTTTGTAAATACAGATGGCATTTACACACCGAATTGTGTTCTTATGAGAAAACCTGACTGACAGAATTATTTTCACTCAGGACTAAAAACATGATGAAACTACCTAGATGATGGGTGATTCTCAGCTCCTCATTCTTCTGTACCCTCCCCTACCCTTCCGCAGACCACTCGATTATTGAGTGACTAATGATGCACATTCTAATTTACCTTGATGTTGTTTTCCAATGATAGGGATGTAAAGCCTGATAATGTTTTGATTGATGTTTCTGGACACATTCGATTGGCGGACTTTGGTTCCTGTCAGAAACTAAGCTCAGATGGCACTGTAAGTATTCCTACCTGTCTGTCTTAATTATCTTCCATATTGCTCAGTGAAATTATTCTGGTTAATGTTTAATCTTTGGTTACACACAGGTATTAGCAATATAAATGAAACTCTACCATTACTAATAAATACCTAATTTGTGCTAAAATTGGTCAAGATATGTGAATCATGCAAGCAAAATTAAAAAGTTAAATTTCACTTTCAGGTCAATTCAAATGTTGCTGTTGGTACGCCAGACTATATCTCTCCAGAAATCTTACAGGTTGGTGTTGTTGGCAGTGGTAACACTGAAATAGATATTAATAATTTACTCATGAAAACCAAGATTGGATCAATAAAACCAGGATTGGATCATAAAAACCTGGATCACTTCACTAAAACCTGTCCTGATGTGCCCAAAGGTATTTGCAGGTGTCTGAAACTGTCTGGATAATATAATTAATATATAGCTGTCTAAAGGTGTCCAAATGTGTGCAGAGGTTTGGTGTCTAGACTCAGAGGTATGCAGTGTCCAAAGATGTCCAAGGTGAGGTGTCCAGGATGACTAGAAGTGTGTGTCTAGAAGTGTCTACACACAGTGGTGATTAGGAGTGTTGAGGTTCAGAGTTGTATAGAGATAACGTGAAGTATCTTAGTCACCTCTAGACCTCAAGACAACTCTAGACAAATTTGGATACGTTTGGATTTGCTTGGAAACCTTGGGACACCTCTGTTAAGACTTTCCAAAAGTCTTCTGACGCTATCTCAAGATATCTCTGTGTCAAGACACTTTAAATTTGAACATTTCTGGAAACCTCTTGAAACCTCTAGTCTTTGGATAACTCTGGATACCATTGGGATACCTTTGGATATATGTCAGGTCAACTCTGGGTAAATTTGTGTCTAAAAAACTTTTGAAACCCAGCTGAAGCACTGTTGTGTCTGTGTCGCTTTTTAATGGTTTTGTTCCAGTTGACTGAGCTCTATAAATGAGTTTCAGTGCCCCATCCAGTTGAGGGGGTGGGGATTACTAAGCAAATTCCTTTACTGGTTAACATGAATTACCCAAACAAGAAATTAGTACCAGCCTTCTAAGCCACATGGTTTGGGAACTGATGAACCTTATACTTAGGACTGGTTATATTATTCACTAGATTTTTAAGATATAGTACTTTTGAAATTAGGTACTGACCTTCTGGGCCATGTGGTTTGGGAAAGGATTAAGTTTAATCTTCATGAGTAATTATTCACTTGTTTTTAAGGTGTGGTTGAATTCTATTGTGGCAATAAAAATTATTTTTTACCATACTGTATACAAAACCCACAGGCCATGGAGGATGGAAAAGGGAAGTATGGTGTTGAGTGTGACTGGTGGTCACTGGGTGTCTGCATGTATGAGATGCTCTATGGTGAGACGCCCTTCTATGCTGAGTCACTTGTAGAAACCTACAGTAAAATCATGAGCCATACGGTAGGTACATGTTTCTATAGACAATTGGTATCTTGAGTTTTTAATAGAAGTATAGTTAACTGTATTCTGTGTACAAGCAGATTCATAATTATGAGTTGTTTATTGACCTTTTCACTCTCACGTACCAAGAGATATGTTGGTTACCGTAATTATTCTCATTACCTATCTCTAAACATTTCCTATAAATAGATTAGGAAAACTTTGCACTTCTACTGAAAGAGTTTGAAATGAATGATCAGTTCCTTTATTCTCACAACCAGTCAATATTTTATTCATTTGATGCTGTAAGGAGAAGATAAATGTTGATAAGCTTGATGGGAGTTCAAGGAGCTGAATTTTATACTATCAGTCTATCTTGTTCTTGTACATGAAAATCAATATTTCTATTAATAATGATTTTCATTGTTGCAGAAATTCAACTTTCCTTCTGATCCAGAGGTCTCCAATGATTGCAAAGATATCATGCAAAGGTGGGGATTAAAAAGCTTCTAAACTTCAAGGGTTAATAAATTGAACAAGGTCTAAACCATATAGCTGGTGTTATGAACTATTTTCTATAGTAATTAATCTTTAAACAAGGGATTAACACAGGTTAAGATCTAGACAAGTTGTTCTTGAATAATTGACTCCAAATGTCATTACAATTATGAATTTGTGAATTTTTACAAAAATGAACCTTTCTGATGTTTTGTTCTATATTTTAAAAGACTTTGCTGCAAACCAGAGCATCGATTAGGCCAGAATGGAATTGACGACTTCAAGAACCATCCATTCTTTGAAGGAATTGACTGGGAAAATATTTCTGACAGTAAGTTGTTAGCTCTGATCTTTTGCATCATAGAGGATATTTTAATAATAGATTGTACTGAAAAGGGAATATAGAGTTTTTCATTTTTGGATAAGTAAAACCACTCATTCAAAAGGAAACATGACAGCTAGTATTGACAATGTTTGAGTAAGCCTTTAAGACTCCTAAAAGCTCTACCACACCGAGCATAGTTTACACTTATCATATTAATGTCTATGAGATTATTCACCTTATGGGTTTGTGATGGGGCTCATTTCAATCCTTATTAATCATTGATCATGTTTTCTTTAATTTGATGTCCAGCAGTATCAGATTATTGGGTTTACTAATGCACAGATATTTAAAAAATCTAAATGTTTTTGGTTTACAAAAATGACATATGCTGGGAAATAGTTTAATATTAAATGAGGTACAAAGTCCTCATGTTAAGCAGACCTTGTTTATAATGAACCATAAATTATGTACTCATACTGAACTTTCTTAAATTATCTTTGTTTTCCAGTGAATCCACCTTATGTTCCAGATGTTAGTAGCCCCACAGACACATCCAACTTTGATGTTGACCCCGAGGAGGAGGAGTCTAAGTCGGTTTGTACCATGTTTCTGAGAAGTTATGCAAAATTAATGAAAAATGCATACATCAGTGCAGAAACAAAGTATTTTAAGTGACTTTTGATTGTGTTCTCATTTCTCCCAGTTATTTAACTTTTACCTTCAAATTTTTTTAGAAGAACTTACAGTAGCTTTCCATCCAGAGTCATTTGCATCTCTTTTGCACTAGAATTTTCAATATTTTTAAAAAAATTATTCAATTAAAGAATTTGCTATGATAAATTGAGGGCCTTTTGTCAGGAATAAGTTTCAAGGAACCCTGCTGGTTTGGAGATCTCACCTTGAGCCATCTATAATAGAGATTGGATATAAAGTATGTATATTGCTTTCTAGCCATAGTAAACAAAATGTCCATCAAAATACTGTAGAATCCAACCGACCTTTCTCACATAAGCAAATTGTTCCATACCTAAATGGTCTAAACTAAAGACTCTGAAAATTAGAACTGAAGATCTTTCAAATTATTTTGCTCAGGAGTCATCTCGACCGACATCAGTTCAGCCATTCACCGGACACCACTTGCCATTCATTGGTTTTACGTTCACAGAAAAAAGGTAAGTGAGTGTTAATTGACACCTTGAGTAGTGTGATTGGTGTCATTAACTGCTGCTTTCTCTCATGTTTCAGTCGGCTTTCAGATCTGGCACATGCATTGGTCAAACAACAGGGTGGCCATGTTCCATCATCAGAAGTCCCTGTTAAAAATGGTAAGAAAACAATAACATTGATGATAATATTAGTGATTTAATAAAGACAATAATAATCTAACTTAATGAAATAACGTTCTGTAAGGTGAAAGTTGTAGAAAATGAAAAACATTACAGCAACAGTAAATTGGCTTTGAGTCTGGAGATTTGGGGTTTTTTGTGGCATAGTTGCTTTTCTACCATCAAATTATATAGATGATACAAAAGAGTATAATTAACATAATATAGATAATACAGAATAGTATAATTAGCATAATTATATGTGTTACCCAGATTGTAGCAATAACCCTTAAAGAGTTGTTAAATTCTGTTTCAGCCCCTAGCAGCCTATCAAAGGAAGCTTATGAGAGGAGAATCAATAAACTGGAACAAGAAAAGTCAAATCTTTGCAGAAAGCTGCAAGGTATGGTAGATATAGATAAATAGTTTAATCTGTACTTGTTCCAGAAATATTGATACTATCCCAGTTGATTTTTGTTTAGTACCCCCTACCCTTGCGAATGGGGTCTGAACCCATTCATTCTGTTTTTTAAAAAAAGGCCTTTCAAGACCCCTTGAAACCAATGAAAAATAATTCAGCCAAAAATTGTGTAGGGGATTCTGAAAAACAAAACAGTATTATAGCGATCTTTTTTTATGGTGTGACTGTTAATAAAAAATGGTGTGCAGTGTGACTAAATAGTGTGGTGATCTCTTTACCTGCTAGATTCGACTAATGCTCTCAGAGAACAACTTGATCTCCATTCTGTAGACGGCAGCTCCCGGGCCAAAGTGGTTGATACTTTGGAGACCAAGAAACTGAAAGATGAAATCATGACCATGAAAAAGAAACTAATGGGTAACTTTGTTATAAGATTTGTTATAGTTTTGAGTTTCTAATCAAATAGATGTACAGCTTTAATCAGCAGCTCATCAATGGTCAAGTGGTTAGTAACAGTAATATCACACACATCATACAGTGTACACACATCAGATCTTATTCAACAGAAAGTTGTCTGGTATGGCTGGTTGGTTTTACAAATTTATAAATTTGCAAAGTCATAATTTGTTTTTATAAGATGAATAAAGTGATTTATGACTGAATAAAATTCCTTAAACTCACTACAACTGCAAAAAGCTTGGAACTGACAAAGAACAACTCACGACAGAAACTGGACTGAACCGGTCAAACCCATTCACTTGAATTTGAAACTGACTCCTTAGTCCTGGAAAACCCCTGGAAGATCAAAAGAAAATACCAGAAATCCCATTTTGTTTTGAATGTTTATTTAGAATCACTGACTTTGTGATAATTGTGGTAAATCAAAACCTTCAGTTCATATTTCTAATTGATGTGGTTTCAAAATACATGTTGCCAACTCCTGGAAAGATCTCAAAAGTAAGTTCTGGAAAGTCCCAGATGGTCAAAAGATGTGAAGGTGTGTGAACCCTGGTTGTTGAGTCACATGCATACTCTTATTTGTTGTAAATACATTTGTCTTTTCAGAATATGAAGCACAGAATGTTGACCTTGAGAGGGAACTACAAGAGGCATTAACATTACGAAAAGACCTAGAAACCAGCACGGAAGGTAATGCCAGTGGTCTGCTAGCCATTCACTTAACTTCCAATATTCCTTGTAACATATTGCTGTTCTTCCTTTACTCTGTGTGCAGTATGTTATCATAAATTCCTGACCATAGTGGTTTTTTGGGGGTTTTAATCTGGAGGAAGGCTTTTGCTGTTAACCCAACAATTCCCCCAACTACACCTAGAAAAGTGGAGAATTTTTACTTTTTTGTCTTTATCAAGAAGTTTAACATCGCAGTGGGACATTATTTCAGCCAACTGGTAATTTATGACAAACATTACAAGCTTCAAAATGCAATGAAACTTAACATATTAAGTGAAACTGGTATGTTTTTCTCTGATGATGATGTGAGATAAAGTTGTATGGGATGCGTACAGCTGGACTAGTTTTCTGTAGTCAAGAGAAGGCGTCATAATCAATGAGCCTAAAAGAGGAGAGTGGATCAAGGGATGGCTTATAAGCAAGATTTTACAGTATCTTGCAGCCCATTATTTGCAATTGGTGCTCTATATCAGCCATTACCCAGTAATCCAGTACACAAAACACAAACAAAACTTGAACAAAGCATTAAGTAACTAAATTGACAAATCAGGATCAGGACTAGCAAAGCAATTTATTAGTGAAGAAAGGACACCTATCATGTACTCTTTTATCTTTGTATCTCTCTTTTTATAGGTTACCTTTGAAGTAGGGCTCTTGAAACATGTAATGCACATTGCATTTGTTGTTCTGTTGTAGACATGAGCTCAAGACTCAGGAGTATGGACAGAGAGAACAGAGGGTTTAAACTTGAGAAAGAAGATTTGGAAAGAGTAAGTATGACTATCATTGATAGTTTTTCAATTTTTATAGTAGCATTTAATGTCAAGATGGTAGCCCTTTGAGTTATAGCCAGCTAGTTTATCAGAATCAATCCTGTTACATTGTCAATGAAAAATAAGTACATGTAGTATTTGTGATAAGAGTAAAGGAAATGATCAGAAAAGGTTTTTAAGATAATTTGTTAAATTCTCTCCACTTGCTTATGAGGAAAGTTTATACACAGAGTGTAGAATTAAGTCTGGAAAACTTAGAAACTTATTATATGACAGGTTAATAATTGAAAAGGTTATATTCTACTCATTCCCTAATAACTAACCCAACTTTCATGTTGATGAAGCTACCAGACTTCAGCAGTTTTATTTAATCTGTACTGGTAACTAATTTAAGGTCTACAGATATGTTTTTCAAGGTATTTGTTTTGTGGAGAAGTTCCTGCCATTTCAATTGGGCAGCATGTTTGGGATTGTGTTGGCTAAATGTTTAAAAGTTGGTTCTGAATTTTCACTTTATCCTGAACCAAGATGTTAACTCTGGAAACAAATGCAATGTCTGGTTTACATATTTTATGATTTCATTGCTATAACTGACATCATAGGAAAATATCAGGTCCTTATCTTGGGCATATGTTCTAACCCTATTTTATCATATCAGTTATATTGTTTTTTTCAGTGAGTGTAAAAATCAGAGGCTTGATCAAAACCAGCAGAGATCCCTGTTTAGGGAAATATTTTTTATTCATTTTTATCACTATTTCTTTCTGTTGTGCGTAGGTGTTAAATGAAGCCAATGAGAAAATTTCTGCCCAACAAAAAGAGCTTAAGGAAGCTCATAGTCAAAGGAAGCTGGCAATGGCTGAATTCAGTGAATTGAATGACAAACTGGCTGACATAAGGTCACAAAAGACCAAACTTTCTCGTACGTTGAGGGAAAAGGAAGAAGAGATGGGTAAGTTCTTGTAGTGCATGTTTGTGATCACTATGTTGATTTAGTCTGTTGATCTGAGTTTATCATTAAAAAGTTGTAAGGATTGAAATGAGAAGAGGTGTAACAGCAACTGAAGTAGATGTGACTGCTTTTGAAGTTAAGAATTTCACACCATTTTTGTTAAATTTTATTTCAGAGGGATCTTTGCAGAAGTTGGATGGCTTAAGACAAGAAATAAGAAATGCTGACAGAAAGAAGCGAGAGGTAAGGACGTGAATATGAACTAAACATTCTTTTGTGTGTATAAATTATAGAAAATTAACTATAAATTGAATGTTGTATGGATGAAAATAATAATCAGAATTCAAATATTTCCAAATATGAACTTCATTCTTGATAATGAAGGTACCTTTTTTCTTCAGGTATGAAGAGAATGTTATGACATTCACATTGTTACATTGGCAAATAAATTGTTTAGAAAATATTGAAAATAATTGTATTTCGTTAGTAATAATGAAAAAAAAGTTGCAGTCGTTAATCTTCAGTCAGAAATATTGAGAAAAATGTTTGCTTTTAAATGGATTCATGTTGTTGTAGCATTGCATATTGCTGGGCTTGTATGGGTCAATCGAATTTCAGTTTTGAAAATCCAACCCAAAAGCCTGGAAATCCAGTAAAATAACAAAAAGGTTGGAAATTCATGTATTCTGAGAAAGCCTGGTAATCCCTGGAAAGCCAAAAAATCTGGGAAAGCTCGGAAATCCTGGAAAATCTGGGAATTTCTGGAAATTTGTGAAAGCTGGGGAATCCAGAAATGTGTGGGAGTCTGTGAAAGTGTGGAAATCTAGAAAGGGATATAAAAATCTGGGGAAAGACTGGAAATCCAGGGAAATCTTGGAATTCCTGGAAAGCCTGGAAATTTCGTTTGGGAATTCCTGGAAATCCAGGAAAGCCTGGAAATCTGGCAGATCATGGAAAGCCAAGTAATTCTGGAAATCCTTGGAAACTAGACTGATCTATATGCAAGCAAATAAAAGTGATAATCCAAGTTCACAGAATTTAGCTTATAGGAGTTACAGGATTTTTCCAGGTCATTAACCATTTAATATGATAAAGTTGTGAAATTTGATATGACAGTAAGTGTGTGACTCCTGATGCCACATTGTTCTCTCACTTGGAAATTTAGTGTAGCAGTTTGCATAATCTAAACTTTTCATCAATCAATTATTTTTAAAAAATTCAGTGAGAAGAGTGCTGGCCAATAAATTGTTGATTTGTAAGGCCTCCTTTTGCCTCACACTCTTTTGAGTGGAATATTTAGTCTCAAGTATTTCAGTTCTCGGGAACTGTCATGGATTATCAATGTAAAACTAAGGTTATGTTGAAATGTGGACAGACACAAAGTGGGAAGCTCCTAAAGGGGGGGATGCTACATATACAGTCTCCTTTTTTTCTGCAGAATTGGAAAAGCATACTGAGATTTCACCCCTCCCCCCCTCCCCCTCTGCCCAATATTTTCTGGATGTCCTTCATCGACCAATGTAATAATGTATTTGCAGTTGACTGCCCAAGTAGAAGAAGCCACATCAGAAGCTAACAAAGAAAAAAAGCTGAGGTTGAGAAGTGAACAGGTAACTGACATTTCTTATCTAAAAGGGTGTAGTTTGGGATAAAGCAAGTTGGGTTGGAGGGTTGCAGGGGGATTGTGTGAGTTTAGGGTTTGGTGAGAGAGTGGTAATATATCTTTATGCAAGGAATTGAGTTTAATAGATTTTCTTCAGAATTCTTTTTTTAAATTTTGTTTTACTTCCCTTTATTTACAGAGCTTGTGGTGTTACAGGTTATTATAGATGTTAATCTTACATTTTTACATTTGTGGGTTATTATTGACATTAGAGGTGCGCCTATTTTAAAGTGTAAAACTATGAAGGCTCAGTAGTTTACATGAAACTTTATAATGGTATGTTCATTTGGTAAAAGGCATGGGTAACAAACATGTTGACCACTACTCATTTACAGGTTGAAAGTTCTTCCAGAGTTTTCTATGCTTGTCCATTGTATTGTTGTCAAAAGCAGTAATATGCTCTTCTATTTTCCTAGTATGCTTAACTAAATGTGTGTAGCTTTACAAGGTGGGTTCCTTTAGAATTCTTGCTTTATATTTTAATATTATGGTCATGTTTATAGTTGTTAGAATAATTAATAAGAAAATTAATAGTTCTTGGGGCAAAATCTCATGTGATCCAAACCCCCAGTTGAAAGAGAGATATTTTATCCATGCCTGCCACTGCATGGTAAGTGCCAAAAACAATTGATATCATATTTGTTTTTAACTTCATGGCCTGCTAACTGTTTGATTCTTTTTCTCTCCATTGTTATAGTTCAACAAACAGCTGGAGGAAGAAATTGAGTACTTGAAGGTAAGAGTGTTTACCTACCTTCATAATTATGTTAATGACTCTTGGATCAGCCTGAAGTGACTGAAGAAAAAGGACAAGGGCTATCAGATTAACCATTTGCAAAACGTTTCAAATTGTCTCGACTCCTCTGTGCTGAGATATTATTAATGAGATGTTAGGTTAGAATACTTTGCTTTCAGTTGTTTTTGTTAAGAGTGCTCTTTTTCCACACTTATGATTGTTATCTTAAATTTTGGATTGTTCTGGAAAATATAAGAAAATACAGTTGAACCCCATTATTTCGAGCTCTCAGGGGAAAGGAAAAATAGTTTGAAATAGCGGAGGTTTGAAATAGCCAATAGTAAATGACTAAAAATTTATGGCCAAAGGAATTCGGTCTGACTTTGAAATAGTGGGGAGTTCGAATTAACAGAGTTTGAAGTAGCAGAGCTGGACTGTATAATAGTATCAAGAATACTCAAGTATTTCTTCTGTCTGAAACAAAGGTAACCAAAGTTAAGTGAGTTTTTTTGTAACGAATAACACATAAGATGATTGATGAGCAACTCCATTTCCACAAGGTCTATAGCAACAGTCAAGCCTTATGAAATATGCTTCATATGATGGTTTTATAAATCTGTTAAGAGGGTGATATATTTATCTAGATTCCTTCATCTCCTGAATGCCTCCATTTGTAAACTTAAAGTGGCTTACATGTATATAAGAAAGGACATTACATAATTCATATTTGATTATTTGTAGGCAAAGCAAAGGAACTTTGGTAGGCCATTTACAACTGACACAACTTATGAAGAACAGCAACAAGAGATATCAAAGTAAATGCCCATCGTACTGTTAAAAACAATTATCTGATTTTCTCACTTCCCGCTCTTGTTCTCCCAGGTTACCAGCCTTTTTTGCCTATGTTATCAATATTAGTCTCACCATCACCATCGTTGTCTGGCACTATTGTCATCATGACATTACCATCATCATTTATATATACTTGTCATCATCATCAGCAATGTCAGCATCTGAATATTAAATTGTTAGCATCTTCAATATCATCGATCATACCATGATTATAATTATAATCCTCTCCATTATCTATCTCCAGGTTAAAAGCTGAAATGGAGAAGGTCAAGCTGGAGTATGAGGAGATGTCAACACAACTGAAGACCAAACACTCTGCAGAAGTACAGGTAAAGTGGAATATTTGAACTTTGGAAGTGAGATATTTCTGATTGTTTGATCTAAAAAGGTAACATGTTTTATGCACCTTAACGTTATTGGAGCTTTTAAAAATAGTAACTGTCAGCTACATGTAGCTAATTATCAGTTCTAGTCATTATTCTGCAACAGCATGTAACAAGCAGAAATGTATACACTTGTATTTTGGAATTATTTTGTTGGGGCCAGATGGGCTCTCTTTAAACTATGTGTCAATAGAGGGGTGTACTCATGGAGTGGAATGAAGTTTCTGTTCCTGTTTCCTTTGCAGGATCTGGCAGAAAAGCTGCAAGACACAGAATCAACTCGAGTTTCACTGAAGAATGAGGTAAGTTACAGATTATGTTGACTGTTCAGAGATTGCAAATAGTGCCTACAGCTATTTAAAAAAAAGTTTTTCTCATTATAGATCAAAAGTTTCTATTTCAGAAATAATAGACTTGGACAATCAAATAGTTTTTGATACAAAGCGCAGTGATTTTTTGTTTACCAGAGAGTAAATACCTCATCTAAACAAATGAAGTGTTCACAAATGCATAATTAATGATCCAACCTTTTTTTGATACAGTTGTACACAATTTCTCACTTTGCTCATGATTTCTCCAAGGCTGATACCAGTTTTGTTTAGTTAGCATTCTACGGAATTAATGTTCATCTCTCTACTCTGATGTTTGCCTTCTGTGAATAACATAAATAACTTTCATGACAATGTAATTTAAGTTAGGTAAAATAGATCTTCATAGCCACCAACTGTTTTTTATAGGTTGCAGCCCTCACATCAAAGCTTAACCAGGCGAGAACTGAAAGGTAAGACCAAAAAATATCTTGCAGTGTGGCATGCCAGTGGCAAGCATAGTAATGTGAAAGTGGCGGTAACCAGCAACAATTTGTGATGGACTGTGATGGTTTAGTACTGTCAGCTACCACCTCTGGCACACGATTGTCAGGTTTCAGCTCTGTACAGCTGAATACTAAGTATTAGAAAAGCATTAGTCTAAAGAGGAACACTTTACTTTGAAGAAACTGAAATTGCTGTTTTAAGTAATAATCATTTACCTGTCAGGGCAATACGGACTTGCTTTGACATGAAGTTGAGTCCTTCAAGAATGTTTCCTGTGTTAGAATGTTGCTATTTATTCGAAATAACTATTTAATATATATTTTAAATTGGTTGGTAGGAATTTAAATACACGAAAACATGTCATTAAATAATTTGATTTCAGTTTCAAGTTGTTGAAAATTGTTTGATGTTGTGGTAAAGAACTACTGTGATTCTCTTTAGATTCATTTACTCCATTTATTGATATCACTTTTTTTGTAGCCTAAATGATCAAAATGAAGTTATGGAGGAACTTAAAAGAAAGTTTGAAAGGGACAAGAACTTGTTGCAAGAAGAAAACAGAAAGTTACAAGCCGAAAATGATAAGGTAGGTATGACAGAGCGATTTGACCTTAAATAATTGTAACATTTCATCGTATCATTTGTTAGTCTGACTAAGACCAGTTTTTGCTTAATTCATGTTTGCTGCTTAGTTAAACTACTACCGTATGCTCTCCAAGGAAGTCTGTTTTGCCTTTGAAGTTGTTGAATTGGTTTTTGCCAAAACATAATAGAGGTTTTTGCCAAAATATAATTCTTGCAGTTAACCGAGACATTGGACAGAAGTACCTCTAATCACCGAAGATTGGAGGAAGAACTTCGTGAGACAAGTGAGAAGAAAGATGCAGTTCAACACTGGGAAGCACAGATATCTGAGATTATACAGTGGTAAGTTATTCTTTTCATGTATGTCTTAATTATTGTACTATTTGCACAGTTCAGCATTTCTAGAAATATCGTCTTTGGAGACCTAGGGGGGTAATTGTTAGCTGGATGACCAGTGTTTTGTAAATCAAATGAGTGAACAAGCCATGAGTTATAAGTCGGTGAGCCGATGGAAAGAAAAGGTT
>JANRMR010035892.1:0-14793 GCA_025434825.1 Bergia sp. 'catenularis' | reverse complement strand
ATTATTTAATTAAATTTGTAATGAGTATCAAATGATTCACAAATGTAACATTTCAAACACGCAGCAATGTCCTTAAACAGTTTGCAAAGCACTAGAAGTTTTCAAAATGGTTTGCACAGTAAGTTCTGTGGTGTGAATCGTACAAGTGCAACAGAACTAAACTTAAACATTTGAAGTTGCGACTGTTATCGTCTTTACTTATCGAGTTCGCGTGTTCATTTGTTTTTTTTAAAAAATAGACACTTGTTCATTCCTGAAAGTAGTCCTTCAGTTTGGTTTGCCTCTTTTGTTTAACTTGCAGTCTTAAAAACGCGTCCTCCATCGCCGAAAGAGAGGAAAGAAATTATCTCTCTCGTTCGCCTGAATTACAAAATCTCTTACTGCCTTCACAGCTTCAGTAGAGGATAAAGTGGATAAAGAGGCTTAGAATACAGTATCATTTTCGTATGTCATCGTAAAAAGCTGACAGACTGAAAAGATAAAGATTATTCGATTACTGTAATTCAATAAATCTTCGTTATTGTAATACTGTGTTAGCAATGTTTGGGAACTGTTTACTGATAATATCGTTATATCGGGGAAGATTTTACGTTCGTTCCGCTGGATTCTCATCGTTATATCGGGAATATCGTTATATCGAAGATCGTTATATCGGGGTTCTGTCCCATACATTATACTGTAACTTTTGCCGGGACATAGAATATTCATCGTTATACCGGGAATATCGTTATATCGAAGATCGTCATATCGGGGTTCCACTGTAAAGGACATGGAACTAAATACCCCATTTTGAGGGATCGTTAGAAAACATTGGTAGCGTTAATCCGTGCATTCGGTTGAGCGAATTTTGCCACCGTTAATTGTTATAAACAATAATTGTAACAACATTTTGAACTTCTTTCTCTTTTGTATTTCTTGTTGTTATTGTAATTATTCAATACACAGACTGACCCATCTCGATTAGGTTTGCTACCTGCAAGTCAGTAAAATCCTTTGAAAATAATTTAAAGATATCTAATAGAGTATTGTTATTGTTGTTGTTGCATTGTTATTGAAAAAGCGTATACGTGGACACAAATTAATCGTAAATCTGTCCACGAAATGGGTAACATGTCATCCAAATTCAGTGTTTCTCCCCGTACTTATATAGAAAACACTGCTAAGAAAACTAAACGTTCACATGCCGTCGACGAAGCGCAAAAAAGGTACGCAGTCAATGTCCGTACACTTATGCCGACTTATCACACCGCCCGCTACGATTCATATATCTGATTACACTCTTTAGGAGTAACGAATAAAAACAAAAACTAAAATAAAAAGAACAACAATTATTGTTTGAGAAAATTTACGCTTGTTAACGCAAGAAATGTTAATAATTCTACTTCATCAAACATACTTGAGTTGTTGCGTATTTGTTGAGCAATTTTCACTCCCTGCCAGGGTAGGGCATCAAACGAAGGAAACGTGAAGACGTCTTGCTGAGTACGCACAAGCGGTGAATAGTCCCTCCCCGCGGACTGTTTTTCAACACTAACAACAAAAACATTGATCCCAAGGTCTCGAAGGGCTTTTCCAGCTTGTTTGAGTGTTTTCCCACCAGGTGCCTGATTACCAGCTGTAATCAAGACAACAATCTTCTGGCCTTTACGTTGGGTGTTGGATAACATCCGAGCTGCATGTTCCAGTGCCCTGTCTATTCTCCTTGGTGTTCCCAAGAGCGGTGCACGGCTTAACCTGTTTTCAAAGTTCGCATCAATGAACCCTGCAACTGTTTGTGGACTGTTGCCGTATATAACAGCACTTCCTCGTGTGCCGGTAGGTGAGATGTTGAAATGGTACGAAAGCGATTTTACGAGCTTCTTTTCCAATTTATAATCAACAGGTTGCACACCTCGGGAGGCATCAATGAGGAATACAACATCGGTCCCACTCTCCAACGGGCTGGAAGGAGCTGCAAAGTCATTTGTATAATAAATTATTAATTGTCAGAAGTGTTTTACACATTTAACAAAGAAAAGACAACGATGCTCAACTGAACAAATTTTACTAAAAGGCCTACGTTGGGACCCAAAGTCGCCTTAAGTCGCACAAAGTCGCCTTAAATCGCACAAAGTCGCCTTAAGTCTATCCCATCGCTTAAACAATATAATATTAGATTCAGAACTGAGTGAGAAGAACAAAACAAGCTGAATAAGTATTAAAATTGTTTGGTATGAATAAAAAATCATGCAGTAATACTTACCAACTGGTGTTGCAGCTGAAAGTAAAACAAAAATTAAAAAGTTCAGATTTTATGTGATTAAACATAAATACCTGAGAAAAAGCAGTTACCTAGTATCCGCTCTAGAGGAAATGAAACATGAAAAATATATTTCATTTGATATTCCATTCTTTTATCATAAGAGCATTTAAACCATACTCTAAAGGAAACATCACTAGATATACTGTTACGTCTTAAAAGTGAGTGTTATCTCTGGCTGTTAGAACTCCTTAACTCTAGAAATGGAACATAAGCAAATCATCAATAGCAAGTTATTTAAAAAATTCTTTTCACGATTGTTGCATGAATTATAGTTTTTATGCATCATACCTTTACAAAAATCATGTATGACGCTTTCGGATATTAAATCCAAAGCGTCAAAATTATCCGCTTGATACACAAAGTCTTGATCGGATGCCATAGCCACCAGCTCGAGCTGGGCAACATGTTTGCCGATACCCATGCTGTAGATATGAACATCTGCCGCTTTGAGCCCCTTTGATGCGACACCTAACGGCTCATAGCTTCCTTTGTCTGTAGTCTGTATTCCATCGGTTATCACAAACGCAATCTATCAAATATTCACTCTTATTAGAAATCATTTACCTTTACCCGTCTACTTTATGCTAAGTAACACAAGGATTTAAATAACAGATATTAAGATCAGTCTCACTTCAGAAACAGTAATTTTGACAACGGCAAATAAAAGTTCTGGAAGAAACAAGAACAAGCAAACTTCTTTTTGTCTTGCTTTTGTTTTGATAGAATTGCTGTTCGCATTTGTTGACTGTTTTCTCTAACTTGCATTGCATCATTTCAGTAATAGATAAACTTATAAAGATCACTTTTAGATTTCAGTCCATTTTTTGTGCACGGAAAGATGTTTAGGGTTCGTTTAGGGTCAGCGTTACGGTAAAATAACCTTTGCAAAATAAAAGACTTACGTCATCCGGAGCTTCCCAATCAGAAGAAAGAATCAAAGTTGTTTTGCTTTTAGAAATTACCTTTGTTGCATCTCTTCGCATTCCACTTGCTTCTGTGAATACGTCCCTTTCTGCGAGCCTCAGCGCCTTGTCAATAAAGGTGTAACCGCGCAGGTGGGGTAATGCATCAACCTTCCTGTTCACAGCATCTGATGTTACTTGGCTTCCACGTAAGTCCCTGAACCTCAGCACTGTCTGTGCTTTTGTACTGTACGCAATAATTGCCACGTGAGCCGCATCGGGTCCAATTTCGAACTCGTTGTTAACAGCCTTTATGAAGTTCTTCATCTTTACAAAGTTCTTCCGGCTAATGCTCCCAGATGAATCGACGAGGAAAGCAATGTCAACAAGAACCTTACAATTCTTAACTGAAAAAAAGATACAAAAATTTTACAACAAGATTTAAATAAAAACTTTCGTTGACATGAATATCATTTTTATAGCCGCTTAGTCGAAAAAGTACTTTAAAAAATTATTACAATAAAAATAGGTTCAGAACGGAAAAAATCGTGTTTCGGGGAATGAAAAAATCATATTTTCTAATATAAGCCAATAACATGTTAATGAAACAAAAATAATAGCTAATACAAATAAACATAATTCTGCGTTACCGCTTTCTGTTACTAGATAGCTTCTAATTGATTATAACTGAAACGGACTATCGAATGGATACGAGTAACGAACAGGTCAGTAGTAGAATTGCTTCAAATAATACCAAATTTTCGCATTTTAAAGTAAAAATTTCTCTCTCTTAAAATAAAATCAGACTGTGCCAATATATTTGTCTTAGACTATTTAGAAGAACTTCCACATTACTAACTTCACTTCCTTTAAGCTTAGAACTGCATCATTTAGTTGAGAAGTAAATGAGTTATTCTTACTACTTTTGCTAAAGGTCTTTGATTTTTCAGGAAGTTGGGGAGGTGATATAACAAGGAGTAGTTCCTCCTGCCTATCCACAATTTGAGTGAGCTCCCCAGTATCAGGATCCTGGCCGACTGCCACTACGTATGTTTTAGCTCCTAGCCTCTTGAGTGGCTGAATAGCCTGGTCGAGAGGTTTAGCATCTCGATCAGGCGCCTGTTTCCCTGCCGTTAGGAAAACAACAATCCTGAGACCATCCCGACCTCTGGTGGAAAGCAACTGGGCAGCATGTTCAAGAGCTCTGTCCATCCTCCTTGGAGTGTTTAGAAGTCGTCCACTGTTCACCTTTTGTTTAAATCAGCAATCAATAAACCGAAATTAGACACAACGTTCTTACGTGTAAGTATTGATAAAGAAACCAAATCAGAAGATGGGATCGCCGCACGCGTCTAGACGTAGTATAATTTGATACATGCGATATGATATGATTAGCCGAGTTAGTACGACGTGTGTGTCTGTTGTATAAAAGCTGAAGATCGCGTGTAGGTCGAAAACGTGAAATTCGTTATCGAAAAGTGGTGTTAAAAAAGAACTGAAAAAAGCTCATAAAAAAAATCATTCACAATGATTTACCTTCTCATAAAAGTCTGGATCGGTGAAGCCAGCAATTATATGTGGATCGCGGGCGTAGTTGATTGCACTTCCGCGTGCTCTTGTTGGGGAAACGCTGAAGTGTTTGGCCATTGATTTCACAAAGTCTTTTTCGTAGTTATAAACTTCAGATGATACTCCAAGTGAAGCATCTAACAGAAACACCACATCGGCATCTTGATCAAGAGGATTTAATGGAGCTAGAAAGGAAAAAAATGACGCGTTAGAGACGGTAAGTAGGTTTTTGTAACACTAAATGCTTAAAAATATGCGATTTCACGGAGACTAATTCCAGCACCAAAAGCTAATATCAAGTATCATCAGTTAAGCAAACTGTTGCTGCAGGGCAATATTTTATTGGAAAACAAACCGTTCTTCGTAGCATACCAGACGAAACAAATGAAAACGGGTTTAAATTCATCAAACCTGAATGTTAGAGGATGTTCTTAAATTAAAATGACATAATTTTACAATATTTTTTTTGGACAGCAACACTACTGACGTTACCTAACTATTTATTTTAGACATATTTGTTACAATTCATAATTACAGCGTTTACATATTAGCAAAAAACAAACAAAAAGCCTTGACAATATCAAGTTAACTACAGACCAAACGCTGAAATACATAAGCAACCTAGTGGTCTTAATCAAGTGACACTGAGTCAGAAGTCACTTTAAAAGACATAAAGCATATTTTACCTTATTAAATTAAAATATCACAGATATGAAGGCAAATATTTTAAAGTCCTTTTAACATACGATAGCACCTTTCATTACTACCGATAAAACGAAGTCGTTTCTTACCTGGTTTTTTAAGATATGACAGACGAAACTACCAACTCTAAATATTATGATCAACAGCTTACTATTCCCACATACCGGAACTGTCACGAACTCGTCGTGCGATTTCTCGAGCTTGGAAAGGAAGGTTTCCTATCGCCGGCACTTCAAAGATATCTTTTGCTTGGTCAACAATCTGTCTGTAAGCACTGGTGTCCTGGTCTCGTCCAATTGCAATGATGTATGTCTGCACTCCTTGCCTTCGAAGTGGTGTACTAGCTTCATATAAAGTCTTTAGGTCGGGAAACTGTGCCTCTTTACCTGTAGTTAGAAGAATAAGAACCTTTCGATCGTTCCGACGAGAGTTACCAAACATATCGGATGCGTGTTCTAAGGCCTTGTCAAAACGTCTAGGACGTCTCATTAAAGTCGCTCTGTCGACCTTTCTGTTAAAATCTTTTTCGCCAAAGTTCACGACTGTGTATGGTTCTGTTGCATAAATCGCCAAAGCTCCACGTGGATCGGCTGCTGAAAGCTTCAAGTGATAGGCTAACTTTTTAACGAACTCCTTTTGTAGCTGAAAGTCTGACGGAGAAACTCCTTGTGAAGAGTCAATAAGGAAAAGAACGTCTATTCCAGTTTTCAAAGGGCTTGAAGGAGCTGGTGAGAAAAACACATTTAACTATAGCAAACAGTTTTGCCTCATATGTACGTTCACGTTCAAGGTCAACGGAGCTTATTCAACATATAGCAGCTATTGACAGCGAGGGCTTCACACAACTAAGAGTTGCAAAATGTGTATCAATAATTACAAAAAATCAACGCAAGGTAATTAACTTGCAATCTGATTAACTCCTCTACTCACTGTATAATATATTATTACACCCAATGTGATCGAAAAAATTCAAAATGGAGGCACCTTGCTTTGCCGAGATGCCCAAAGGAAAATACATTAATAATTCCGGCAAACACACACAAAAAGACACTTTGGAATCAAAACCAGCGGTTTTAACGATGAGTAGCTGTTGGATGTGAAACTTATATTTTCAATATTGTAGCCAAAGCGTTTGATGGTTTGTTATTCTTCATTTTGCGACTCAGATACCCTGTTGCACACACAAACGAATCGTCTGAACAATTTTAAAATCTTTTTAACTTCATAATGAAATTACTTTTGATACTGCTGTTTGGGTTAAATATTGGAGATACTGGAGTTAAAGAGTGCTTAAAGACACTCGAAAACTGTCAAAGGTTACTTTTTACGGAAGAAAGACTAAACAAATGATTAATACATGCATAAAAAGTGATTTTCTTAAATCGCAACAACTCTCAGCAGCCAACGAGATTTACTCAGTTCAATTTTCATAAGCTTGTCGTGGATTTATCTCAAATTCAGGGATTATATTTTGACATTTCTAATACCGATCGACGCCTCCGTGGTTCATTCAGTCGTTCAATCACTTTCAAACAACTCTCAGCGACCTTTTCACAATTTCCGATTTAAATATGGCAATAACAATAACAATAATAATGAAAAGGGAACGGATTTACTCATAAAATGCTTTCTGACTAAAAAGTAGCAAGTTAAAATTTCTTCTAGCTGTTTGAACTGGCTGTTGCAGCATTTTGCTTTCTGTAAGTTACATCTGCGCGTGCTTCGCCGAATTTTGACACCAGTCTGTCAAATTTGGAAAATGTTGCATCAATTTGGTAGTTTTATTAATTAAATTGTTACGAAATTATTTTCATAAGACCTTGTGTTCAACTGCAGCGCGTCGTTGTCTAACAGCTTATAGAAAACGCCGCCTCATCGAATAACTGTTAATTAGTTGGTAACCATTCCAAGTATGTCGGACTTGTTACCTAGTGCAATGTAGCGTAGTTTATTGTATTGTATTGTATTGTAGTGTAGTGTAGTGTAGTGAAGTCAAGAGTAATTTACTGTAATGTAATGCAACGAAATACATAACATTACATGGCGTGACAACGTGACATGACATAACATAACATAACACAACATATCATATACTTTATCTTATCATATCTTATCATATCATATACTATAATGTAATGGATGTAATATAGTATAAAATATGATAAAATAATATTTTAATTATAATACGGCATAGCGCAACCAACATTACACAACACGGCATAACTAAACGTAATAAAATACATTACATTGCGTTTCTTAGTAATATATCATAACATAACGGTTCCACATAACACAACATCACGTAATACCACATCATTGCACACAAAAATAACACAAATAAGACAGCAAATCAACAACACCTTTAATAAGTAATGAATAGTTTTACGATGACTACTTACCCACAAGATCTGCCGCTGTATGAAATTAAAAAAAGTTCAATGTTATAGAGGACATATGATAAATAGACCAGTTTCCTATTCCCAGTTGCCTCTGATTACAATGACTATAGACTCGTTTTTAGTGTTAGCGTTAGTGTTAGTGATATTCATAAATCACCAATGTGGATGTGAGCTATTCACAACTCTGCGTATTGTTGGAGATTCGGATCTAGCTGGTATTGAAGTAGATTCAGCACAAGTTGCGGCTTACACTACATAAAAGAATCTGTTATCATTGTAATCAGCGGCAACCGGGAAAAGGAAACTGTTCTATTAGAGAAGGAACAATATCATGGGATAAAAAACTAGTTAGACATGTACATCAGCTATCTTCAAATGCTTATTTAAGGAAACAACAACAACGCTAATATAAATGAAGTATAGAAAATTACCGCAGACGTTTTTAGGACTCCACAAAATGAGCTTCTATCCGGCAACCTCAACAGCTTTGGTCATCCAAAGGTGCAAGCTTAGTTTAAACTTGGCTATTTCAGATGCAAACAGTGTATTCTTTTTCAACAACTATAAAAATCGTGTCAATTTCTTTACAATATATTTTCCCACAATTTATTTTATATCACATATACAGTTAAACTTCTATGGGTCTTTGATAAATTTTAGTTTACAATATTAATAATAATAATAACCTGGCTTGCTAATCGCCCTTTTTTTCAGTCAGAGAGTGAATTACGAGGACGCAGCTCGACGAGGCCGGATCAAAAGCATGTAAAGGCACAAGAAAGCCGGATTTTGTGGGGATTTTTCATAAAATAAGAAATTGACTCAATCCTAAAACTTTTTGTAAAAAAAGAAACATGAAACTGTACAGTAAAAGCACAATTGCTTAGTTTTATAGCTTTTTAAATCAATTTGTTTTAACGACTATAACGTCTCTAGAAGAAAATTATGTAACTGGAAGTCAAGCCTTTTTTACCCACCTTTACAGACATCTGTTCTTATATCGTTGACAATATCTTGCAAATCTCCAAATTCTTCAACTAACAGTACAAAATCTGGATCCGATGCTATGGATTCCAACTCTTTCCTATCCACTTTTTTTCCGATACCCAGAGCATACACTTGCACTTCAGACGCCTTCAGGCCCTTAGAAGCGACATCCAGCTCTTCGTAGGATCCATGATCCTTTGTTTGTTTCCCGTCAGTAATCACGAATGCAATCTAGAGAAAAGTATACGTAATTATTGGTCTTAAATTTCTCAAAAAGGTCAGTGTCCCATTTGCGGGTACAAACATTCTTGAAAGGAATCACAGATAAAATTCAAATTAAGCTTCCAAAGTTGCATTTATAAATAGAAAGAACGCGAAATATGTATAGATAAAGCATTACACTCCATATTCCATATTCCCAGACATTTTTAACAAAGCAATGGAGATACAAGGAGGCGTTTTATACATAGCAATTACAACACCAGCTAGCGCATTCTATGTTTAACCTTGTTGACTATCGCTCATGGGAAAAAAAAGCGAGTGCTGTAATTTTTAATTGTTTAATTACCAATTGTACATGCGAAAATGCATCGATGCGTTTTGTCGTATATCAGCAAACACACAAAGCTGAGAGAACTAAAAAAAATACGGATTTGCATTTCTTAACATACATAAAATACTCTTAAAAACGCTTGGCGCATGTATCGTTACCCTGATTTCATATATGACGGACTTAAATCAACAAAACAGAAAATATTTCAAAGTGTTCTCCACAGTTACTGAAAACTTAGCACGTTTATGTCTGGCACCGAGACTATGGTTTACTTGGCATGATTAGCGATAACTACATCATAAATCCACGACGGACGAAAATTGGTTTTAAGTGTTGATATAACAAGTCTTTGATCAGTTATATACCCAGACACATCACGTGATCGCGCTTTATTTCGATTCAACACTTATTGGTACAATCAGATTTTTTAACGTCGCACTAAATAATTCAAATCAATCCATTTTGTTTTGATTGGTTTTACCAATGCCAAGTCAACCTTACCATCGAACCGCGTACTGATATAGGAATCGTAAAAGGGTCTTGATGGTATTTGTGTGTAATACCATTACCTTTGGAACGTCACTTCTCATTCCACTGGCCTCTCTGAACACTTGGTCCCTGGCCCGTTTTAGAGCTTTGTCAATAAAGGTGAGCCCTCTCAGATGTGGCATTGCATCGATTTTCATTTCAACTGCTCTAGTAGTGAGTTTGGATCCCAAAAGACCATTAAACCCAAGAATAACTTCTGGATCGTTACTGTAGACTACAACTGCCACGTGAGTTCCATCTGGTCCAACTTCAAACTCGTTGACGATAGATTTCAAGAAGCGTTTCATCTTTTGAAAGTTTGTACTGCTGATACTCCCAGACGAATCAACAAGGAATGCGATGTCGAGTACAGCCTTGCATTCCCTCACTAGTACAAAACAAATAACAGAAATATCTAGTTTTTAAGGTATCCAAAAATCAAGAATTGGCTAAATCAGCAAAATTGTTCAAAACATTTCTCAAAGTATATTAATCTATTAATCATTACTGTCAGCGACTATTTCAGGATAAATAGTAACGCCCACAATGTTAGCTTGACACTAAACAATATAAACAAAAAATACCATAACAACGTTTGATAATCATCTCAATCTTTGAATTACTCATCGACGCTGTGGAACTAATGTTTCTATTTCATTTTGCCATTTCAAAAGGTACTAAAAGAAATATTTACTGATCAGTTCTCAAAGATTTCTGATTGCTCGCTTCATAAAAAATCCGTAACTATACTTATCAAATCTTTCAATGAACTGCTGCTCAAATGCCGGAGTTTGTTTCATTGTTGAAGGCCTATTTTCAACTGAGATACAAGCTGGCATTAATAAATTTGAAATAATAGACTTAATGGCAACGTTTAAAATGATTGGGACGTAATGAGTCACATGTTTCAGTTAGATATTCATAGGGATTTACATATAAAAACAAAAGCCGCAAAGGAATTGGTCGCAGATATAGCTTTAAGAACGAAACATTAAACTCAAACAACACTTCACTCGGACCAAAAGTCCAATTACTCGCTAGTACTGATATTTAAACGAAAACTTACTGGATTTCCCAACTGGTCGCACAAACAACGGAAGGTTGTCTGGCGAAGCTACACGAATGGTATTTTGAGGCGTCGGAGTGATTGTATTCAGCTGTTGAGGATCTTGATCTCGACCCATAGCTACAACGTATATTTGAGCACCAAGATTTCGTAGAGATTCAGCTGCTTTGTCCAGCAACCGAACATCTTCTCTTTGTCTTCCTGCTGTCAGTAAAACCACAACCTTTGGACCATCTCTACCACGGCTAGCAAATACCTGTGCTGCATGCTCCAAAGCTCTATCAATTCGTCTTTGTGTCTTTACGAGTTCTGCCCTAGAAACCTTTTGATTAAAGTCAGCTTCGTTAAAATCGACGACTGTGGAAGCCTCTTGTCCGTAAACCACCCCACTCCCACGTGGACCGTTTGGTGAGATGTAGAACTGGCTAGATAAGGCTTTCACGAAGTCTTTTTGTCGGGAGTAGAGTTGTTCTGAAACTCCTTTGGATCCATCCAACAGAAATACAATGTCTGTTTCACGATCAAGAGGTCCAAAAGGAGCTGTTGACAATAGAAAATGTTAGCGTAGTAACAAACTACTGGTGAAAACGTCATGTTTAAAAGTTTATCTATACAGCTGTGCTTCGTTCGTCGATCCTAACCTTGCAGTCATTCACTATAGAAAGTACTCCAGGACAGTAAACAAGTTCAAGATAGAAACCAGGTCGTCTTCATGAAATGAAGATACTTATTTTCTTACGTCTAATTATCTTTATGAATATAAATTAAATCGAGTTCCGTTTTCTTCTTGTTCATAAAAACTTTTCAAACCATGTTTTTATACAGTGCCATTTTCATTTTCATTTCTTTCATTTTCATTTTTTTTCTTGACTATTTTAATGTTCCCTGACTATCCAGGTTTTTCATGACCCAAATCAATATCCCTGTTATCCAGGTTTTTCATGACCCAAATCAATATTCCCTGGCTGTCATAGCTTTCCTTCTGTTGCTTAAATCGTTTCTGGCCTAACGGCCATTTTGAGACATATTTGTAACACCACACAGACGTCCCTTGTGACGTAATCAAAGTTGAAGTCACAACCTAGTCAGTATTTTCATGTTTTGTAGGACTGTTAGACCTTTGCAAGGCATTGTGAAAACAGATTAGCCAAAAGCGGCCTGAGCTGGGAGAAAAAAGCAGCGACTGGAGACCAGTGCAAGTGTATGGGAAAATTGGCTCACTAAATTGCCTGACCATTTTCCTCAGCCGCCGTCTTTCTCATAGTTGGGCTAAAAAAAATTTCACCAAAAGCAATTGGCAGGACCGAATAAATTACTGCCTAGGGAAACCCAAAAGAAAGGGGGACCTGCAAAAGCAACGAGAGTAAAATCCAACAAAAGTTGGATTTTACTCTCGTTGCGTTTGTGCATGACCAAGTTGTGAGTACATTTCTACAGTGCTTGATTCGCGAGAAAATGGAGTTCGATAGGCGTTATATATTTGTACTTTGGTCGACCTCAGTGGAAATATATTGTCTGGAGGATGGATAGATTGCTTACACAGGTGAGAAGGCATGCCTTGGAGGTATTTCAAGAGTAAAATTATTGCCCGATCCGAAAGTTTGAGAATTGTTTTAATTTTGTCAGATATGGTCTGCATGTGTTGTACAACTTAGTCAATTAGGATTAGGGTTAGGGTTTTGGGTTAGGGCTAGGTTTAGAGCTTAAGCCCCAACCCTAATAATTAACTTGTATTTGGGGGAGGGGGGGAGGGGGGAAGCGGCAGGGAAGCAGAGCCCTTTATTGCTGAACTTGCACTGAAATTTTCCGGGAGGAAACAACTGAAATACAGTATAGTAATCCAAAGGCTAAGATCGAAGCTATCATTTAACTTACAAATATCAGCAGTACTATTCTTGAAAGGGTCTAGGACAATCAAACAAGAGTCGAACTTTGATATTAGCGGTGTAGAAATCACAAATGCAATTGGAAAAATCAAGTAGACAAGTATTTTAAAGCATGGATATTACATTTTTACCCTAAGCCCTGGGTTGCTTTATATTTTGGAATAGACGTTTACTAATGAATTGTATATTTTGTTAGTTTTTAAAATTTGAAATTTTTAATTCTTAACAGAAATGTAAATAAAGTTCACTATATTCTTTATTTGTATTTTTATTTACTCTTTTCAAGCTGCTATTTTAAATGCTTGAGTTGCAGAGCTTTTATAAAACATAATAACTAATAATAATAATAGCATTTAAAAAAAGTTTTTAAATGAAACTAAATAAATGTTTAAATGCGCTTTTACATTAGAAAATCAACATGATAATCAAAATCAAAGCTATAGTAAATCTAAAAATTAGAAATAAAAACCTTTCTTGAAAAAATGCTATTATATGTGTTTTAAAATAGATTGAAAGTCAGTATTTACAGGACTAAAGAGTGACTTGTTTCATAGGGTAGAAATTGGACGTTGAAAGCTCCGTCTACAAAATCATGACTTACTAGATCTGTCGCGAATCTGTTTTGCGATGGGCTGTCCTCTGATAGGTAAGTTACCAACGTCTGAGATCTCGAATATATCCTCTGATGTGTCCACTACAGGGGCGAGGTCTCGGGGATCAGTGTCGGACCCTACGGACACTACAAAGGTTTGGGCGCCGATATTGCGAAGTGGCTGGATGGCCTCGTTCAGTGATTTAGAACCAACGTCTACCTCGTGTCTCCCAAGTGTTAACAAAACCACAATTTTCTGACCTTTTCTTCCCGATCTTTTGAAGATCTGAGCTGCATACTCAAGAGCTTTGTCAGTCCTTCGTGATGTCCCAATAAGGGCAGCACTGTTTACCTTCTTGGAAAACTCTGTATCAGCAAATCTAGCGACTGTGTAAGAATCTGACCCATACGTCACTGCTCCACCCCTAGCTCCAGTTGGGGAGATGTTGAAGTGGTAGGATAAAGTTTTAACAAATTCTTTTTCTAACTTGAAGTCAGATGGTGTAACACTTCTCGAGGAATCTATTAAGAACACAACATCGGTGCCTTTCGGCAACGGACTTGCAGGAGCTAAGGTAAAGGAAGACATTCATGTGACACAGATAAATTTAGTATTTCTTTCCTTGTTGAACAAACAATCTGTATATTTGATAAATAACATCCTAGTGCTATCCTTACATTTTTGCTTGGCTAGGACAATTCAAACAGTTTTCAAGCAAAAATAACACAGAGTAAAATCTTAAAACTTCCCATAACGCATTACGCCAGCCAAAAATAAATAAATAAATGCAATATAAGTTTTTTCTATATCCTTCCCTGTTGCAAACTAAAAGGTATTCTAGCAAATTAGCTCCGTGTATATGACTAACAATGTAACCTAAAACAATCTGGCAGTAGTAATGTAATAATGGAGCCGAAACCAATTGTAGAATTGCACACATTTCAGGTATCCTACTGATGATCAGTTACTGATTTGCCTTTTATTTCAGCAACATTATAGTCGTCTGTACAGTTTTAATGTCTTACCACGGGCGGTGTGAAACGTTGGTTAAGAGTATCAATGAGATGTTTAAATGACACAAAATAACTCAAACCTTTGTTGATCTGTGTTTATTTCTGCTCACGAGGTCCTGTTTCCCATTTAAACCTTATCTGCAAACCGCGATCGGATGTGTTTGTGAGTAGTATAGTAGGGGCCGAATTACCCGGTTTTGTGCAGCCAATGCGGAGCCTGCATAAATTATCTAAGGATGACGTCATAGCTCATGAATAAAATGCGGAGCCAGTGCGGAGGATTACATTATCTC
>JANRMR010035670.1:3039-14796 GCA_025434825.1 Bergia sp. 'catenularis' | reverse complement strand
AATAAAATAAAATAAAACCTCACGTTCCAAAACCAGCACCCACCCCCTCCTTGATATCCACCAATCAGTGTATTAAAATTGCTGATATGTTTTATAATCTTATATAATGTAACGTTTATATTAATTTATTTTTCAATTCTAATGCTTGTATATTTAAATTTCCTACCTTTTTTTTTGATGTGACGGAAAAGTGTAATAGAAGACAGCGTGAGATAAATGTAATAATTGCCCCACAACTGGGAAATTTATTTGGATAACCGAATACATTAATAACTGAAATATCAAACCCCAGTCATAATACTTGCACTGTCTCTTATAGTCATCCAAGGAAGGCCAAGACAGTTGTTCCTCCATCCAAGAAATGGACAGCTTTGTTCCAACAGTGTAGAGAAGCACTCGGCTGCCAAGGTGACCATGACTGTGACACCCAGACGGCCTGGAAGTATGTGTCCATTGCGTTACTGAGTGGTCACGATGGGAAGCTGCCCAGGAACCAACAAGACGTTATGCAGGAACTACTGAATACCAACAATGAAGTGGAGCGAACAGGAAAACCTGCTACTTGTGACGTGAGAACTATGCAAGCCTACTTGTCAAAGGTGAGCCAGCTTGAATATTATGATTATTAAATGAGCGCCTGGGACATTTATTGAACGTTCCTGTCTTGGGGGAGGGGGGGGGGCGTTTATTAGATAGATGCTTTAAGTCAGAATCTTCAAAGGTTGCTTGACAATGAAACCAGTAGTAATCCAGGTAATCGGACATTTATCACGTGCTTGGAGTTAGCCAATCAGCGCGCACTTTCAAAGCACCATCCAAGATACTACAAGATTTATAACGATCGCTGTTGTTTTGTCGTTTTGCTAAAGAAACGAATTCCGTAAAATGAACTATTAAACAACAAGTTCTGGCAGATAAATTGCTTTTTAGCCCATCTACAACTTTGGCTGGTAAATGTATTCAAAGATAATGAATTTTGATAGTACATGGAACTATAAAACTGAAATTTAAAATGGCGGCCATTTTGAGACCAGTTTGTGCACGCGCGGTTATTCTGGGATGGTGCCATATGATCAATTTAGTCAGGCTTTCCTAGCACGTAAGAGCCGATAATCTGGACAGTACTGAAGAAGGATTGAAGACAGCAGATTGAAAACCCGCTGAAAAACCTGTGTAAATATCGAAGTTCTTTCCTCTTTCAGGCGTTCGAGTTGCGATACCATCCTTTTGGTCATTTGGTGGAGGGACTTGTGGATGTGTTCCGCGCGTCGTACGTGGGTATGGGGACTCATCGTAGGCTGTTGTCCCACGCCGTCGCTGAGGTCAAATCATTTGTACAACGGCTGTACAATTTAGTCAGGTATATCGAGTAAACACCAAAATTTACCATTTTTACCTTTTAGATAGTTTATTTTATTAACAATTTGAATTTTTAGCAAACAGAAACGTAATTTTAGCTGAAAAGATAAAATTTTTATCTGAAAAGCCCTTTGGAGAGATTTGACCATCACCAATACAAAAGATACCTTAAAGTCAACAACAATAATAATAATAATAATAGTAATGATAGTAATACTACTGCTACTACTACTACTACTACTACTACTAATAATAATAATAATAGTAATAACAATAATAATAATGATAATAATAATAACAATAATAATAATGATAATAATAATAATGATAATAATAATAATGATACTAAAATAGTAATACTGCTACTAATACTACTACTATTACTACTACTACTACTAATGATGATAATTTACATTGATGATTTTTTAAAAAACTGATTTGCGAAAGATTTCTTGGGTGACATCGTAATTCCGTCCCGGGGATCACCTGATACCTCCCCTTCCCTTCTTCCCGAGTGCTAAGATTTTCTTTTATTTCCCTGCAGGCTTCTCTTCCCTGACCTCCCAAACGAGGATTATGTACACCTTTCCAGGGACACGGTAACGGGCGTGGCTAACCACTGCACAGAGGAGGGGATCATCAGCAGCGCCCTGCTGCACCCGCTTCTCTTCCCCAGGCTCTATCCGACACTCTTTACCCTGTATGCCCTGGGAAATGAGAAGCACGACAGTATGTACTGGGAACGAATCTCACAGCTCAACAAGAGATCAGACGTTGCACTGATGACGTATGTTGGGATGAAAAGGTGAGTAAAAGTGTTTGCTTTGCGAACTTTCCATTTCAGTCGAGCTTCCTGTCATCAAAAACTTATGACAATATAACTTTCTTGGGAAAAGATTGATGTTGTAAATCTCATTGTTTGCTGTGATACATATAGTGCTCGAGACGTTTCGTTTAAAACTAGAATTCCTTTTTAAAATAGAGAAAAGAGTATCCAATCTTTTTAAAGTTCGAAATACTTTTAAATAATTTCAAACTTTATGTACTTCGAAATACTTTTAAGTTTTTATGTTGTATTTTCTTATACCTTAAAAATAATTCCAAAACCCAAGTAATCTCCTGTCCCCAGTTGTGACACTAACCCACGTGTACGCGGTACTGCCCCTTCTGGCGATTTTGCGAGAACGTCTCAATTTCAGATTTTGCAATGTTGGCGGTATACATTTGGTAGGAAACATTTTCGCGCACCTTCAACTTTCTGATAACTGCGAGAGGTAATTAGTTTCCAGACTTATTCGATAACGCAATGTCAGTTGTCTCAATCCATGTGTGATTAATCGAGATAAGTTCAAACTTCCCTTGTCAAGACTTCGAACCAGGAAACTTAAGGTTCAGCAGTCGTAAATCTGATTGGCCCGTGTGACAGTGGTTGTGGTGAGGCTTAAAGAGTCCACTCTTGTCTTTTATTTTTGACAATGTATTAATTTCGTACGGACGCAATTAAAAAAGCTCTATCATAGCTCATAAATGTAGATATAAAGTGAAATAAGAAATTAACAAAGAGAAGATTCTTTTCTTTTTCTACAACGATTCGTCTCGGTTAACCCTTTCCCTCTCACTTAGTTTATCAACATCTATCTTCTCCTTACACTATCAGTATAAAGTAAATTGTTTCGTTTTGAGAATAGGGTCAGATCATAGATAGGGTCAGATCATAGATAGATCATCAGATCATAGATAGATCATCCGCTCCAGACTCTCTCTGGGATGAAATGCAAATTCTCCCAACTTATATTTGAGTAAATGTGTGGAGACAAGTAATGAGAATACAACAACTCGTCGTTTGACGTATTTGTAGTAAAAGGGTTAAAACAATCCGCTGTGTACAACGAACCAGCTGTACGTGTACTTGAAATAAACTGAGACACATTAATCACATCCCCTCCATATTAATCACATCCCCTCCTTTTGTTTATTTCGTGCTAGCTGGCCTGTAATGTTTTTTTATTTTTTATTTTATTTTATTTTACAGTTCATTTACAAGTACAAGTTTACAGAAACAATTGAAAATACAATAATAATTGAAAAAAAGCTACCAACAATTACGGGATTAATAAAAATAAAAATAAATAAATAAATAAAAAGAAAAACAAAAGGTAAACTATGAGCTAGAGACAGTGGATTGGGTTTTCTATTTCACGACTGAAATGGTTGCCAACACTACTCCATCTTTTCCTGTGTTTTTGCATTTCATTTGTCATCTTTGCAATGTATTTCTCTACGTCATGCTTTGATTTAATATAATAAAAACATTTTGAGAAAAATGGCCTTTCTTCCCGCCACTTACAATTGTACACAAAATACTTATCATATAATAGGCAGAGGTTTTCCACAACTAATGTCCATTCTAAATCAACTGCACTTGCTCTTTTTGTTTTAGAAGAACCTTTAGGTGTAACCCGTGTTTATATGAAAAAATTGAGTCTGAAAGTTGACTGCAATTGTGCAATTTTGTAATCATTTCAAACCAAATTGCACCACATCCATTTCAGCAATTTTATTAATACCACTCAGCACTCAATCCATGGATTAAGTTTGATTGAATTCGACATTTAGTTCGATTACCAGACGTTCGTGTAAACTATACCCAAAATAGAAGACTGATTTGCGCATACAACTCTCAGTCTCAATAATAGACATTTTTAATAATTACGTGGTCCATAAGATCATTCAACTGTTTTACAGTGTGCACATCGCTATTGCCCATGTTAGGAACTTCCAAACGTTGATCGTTCAAACCGATAACTGATAAAAGGAAATTCAAGATTAACCTTATCTCTGTGATTTCAGTAAAAATCCTGTATTTTTGCCATAGTTTGCACATTATATCCCAAACATACATAGGGACCGTTAAATTTTACTTCAATGAATTTTAACATTTGGAAAAATTACTAACTTTTGTTTTTTGAAATAAGTGAAAAATTCAAGAACAGATTACAACCACACAAGTAATATCTGAATATCTTGGGGCTCAGTAACTTTAGCGGCTTTTTTGATGATGCCTGTCTATCCATTGTGTTATTCAGCTTTTGCCTTAAAGTAAATATACACTAACAGTATCCTTACTTGTATTCAGTGACAGTTTTCCCATTGCTTTTCTTGTGTTCAAAACTTCGCACGTAATTTTTTTGATCAAATAAACAGATATATACATTACATCAGGAAACTACTTCAAGCTGGTAAAATTGCCGAACGGGGGGGCTATATTGTAGAATTGCAAGAATTGCACACATTTTAGGTATCCTACTGATGATCAGTTACTGATTTGCCTTTTATTTCAGCAACGTTATAGTTGTCTGTCACAGTTTTAATTTGACCAAGAGCGGCTAGGTACTAACAATTTAATGTTCCACGTATGTCCTTCATAAACCATCGAAAAAGCCAATCATTTTCGTCGATTCAAAAATACTGAAGCCTTAAAAGCCAATACATAGGGACAAACATAGACATCGTCGGTGTTATTCATAAATAAAGTTTTTGTTTTGAACCAACAGTGCTAAGGACCTTCACAAACGACAACAAACAACGAGATTTTGGTACGAAAAGCCAGAATATTAGGACGTACATGGGTACATGAAAATAGGGGTACTTAACCGCCCTAGATTTGACTGGTCGTAGCTCCCTTAAGAGTATGGGTACCCCCTTATTTATGTTCGCTTCTATCTTAACCCTTTCAGCCCCAAACACGACATTTAACGTGTTGTTAAATTCTCCCAAACTGTGTCCATGCGTTCCTTTTAAACAGTCTGGGAGAATTTCACTTTTTATACTAGATAGCTTACTGTGTGTGATCAATTCCTTTATTCTCAACAAACAAATTGTTTTATATTGATATTGTAAGGAGAAAATAGATGTTGATAAACTGGCAGGGGCTGAAAGGGTTAAAGAGTCTTAAATAATAATAAATAGTAAACGTCTGGAACAAGACTCTATTTGGAGTTGAAAGCTCATAAACTTTAAATGAACGCACCGAGTCAAAAATTAATAACTATATTTGTGTTAACCTTTTCCTTTGTAACAATCTTTCTTTGTATAAATAATAAACTTATTTTGTTTGATGCATATTAAGGCCTTAGATAGTTTTAAATTTGTAAGACTCGCAGCTTTTAGTTTTAAAAATCCTAAATTTCCTTTCGAATGGAAAGTACTTGTTATTAAGTATGTTTTCAGAGTTCAATGTTTTGGCTAAACTGAAACTCTTGTAAAGTTTTGATCAGCAGCTACAAGTTTACCATTTTTCTATTAAATTTCATCATGAGCTAGCGAAATAACAAATTGCAGCGTTTCACACATATTTATTTGTGCTTAATGGCATCTTGTATTTTAATTGAAAACTACAGCCATAGACGGTAAAACGTGTTGTAAGTTTTATTATTTTTGGCCTTAGGAAGCCTTAATAGGGTCTTTCATTCACCTGAGAGCTGCAGGAACCCTAACCAGATGTGTGTGTGTGAATACGAAATAGAAAACAAGTTCTAGTTAAGTATGTTACCCTTAACAATAAAGCAAAGGAATTCATTGTCATCTTGGTTGACTGCTATAAATTTGTGTTCATAGTGTCCCTGTGAAGGAAAAAAAAATAGGTTTGTGATGAAATGAGTGAATTTATAACATTGCAAATGGCAGATAATCATGTACGTATTAACTGAATTAAATTTTCTCCTTTTTCTTTGGACTATTAAGAAATTGCTCTTTGAATTTTGGCCTAACACAGGGTTAAAGTTAACCAACTTTCGAAAAACGGGGCCCTGGTTGTTACAAATTTACATCAACGCTAAAACGGGAAAAAAAGAAAAAAGTTTAACATATCGAAAATAGCTAGGTAAAAATGCTTTCTTACCTTTGGAGCAATCAGTGTGCGACCACTGAACACCAAGAAAGTTTCACCCTCATACGTTACTGTAGTTAATAATTGAATAAGTAAACACATAATTAAAAAAATAAATAAGTGAATAAATTAGTAAAGAAATGAACAAAAAATAAATAAATAAATAGATAAATAAATAAACGAATGAACGAGTAAATAAATAAATAAATGAACAAATAAATCTGAATATAAATATAAATAAATGAAATCACTTAATTTAGGTGCAATAGATATAAGCAGATTTCAAGCCACTCATTAAGGACATGTAAACAAATCTCAAGTAATCTTTAAACCCCCAACTGGCAGATGGCTTTCAGTAAACAGCCAGACCACGAATTTAAGCACAGGTCCGAGTGGCGACTGGGATCGAGGTCGGGTCTCGAACAAACAGAAAATTAAGCTAAATATCTTTTACACTGAAATTGAAGTGAGTGTGTTTAGTGCGAGGACTCTCCCACTACGGGCAGGCTAACTACACCGGATCCAATAAGTAATAATGAAACAAACAGTATCTCCAGTAGCACTGTAGTGCGGAGCGTCTATCTTCCGTGTACAGATGATGCAGCATTTTGCGTGTGGATTTGAACTGGAATCAGCTTCTTTCGGTTCTGATTTTCAACTTATTCAAGTTTCTTTACATGCAATACTCTTGTCTTGTTATTCGAAAAGTTTTCATTTTATGTTTTGCAGTTGTCCGTA
Source organism: Bergia sp. 'catenularis' (assembly GCA_025434825.1). Classification (NCBI taxonomy): domain Eukaryota; kingdom Metazoa; phylum Cnidaria; class Anthozoa; order Zoantharia; family Parazoanthidae; genus Bergia; species Bergia sp. 'catenularis'. The sequence continues at coordinate 7,811 of JANRMR010035670.1, read as the reverse complement.
TTTTCTGAACGATACAAAACTATTTGTGGTGAAACTTGGTATTTCAACAATTCAAAATCCAGGCCTGGTAGGTCTAGAAAATTAAAATTAAGCATGGAAAAAAAGGAAAATCCCAACTGTGTGTGTACGAAGTAAAAATTATATCAGTTATAAGGCAAATAGCTTCGTGAACCATTAGTGTGTGAGAAATTTTAGATTTTACGTCGAGGATTTTGTAAAGTAAGGTCACGGAAAGTAATGGAAAAGTCTCTAAATTTTGAGTTAAAACATGTTTTTGAATCTTGTTTCAGATGGAAAAAATATCCGATTAGCTTATAAAGTTATATTTTTTGTCGTGTCATACCCAAGAATTGAGGCAACAGGGCGCTAGTGAGCCGAGTTGAATGATAGGATAAAAAGTCGGTGCGGGTTGCGGGCTCCTTGTTTGACATAACTTACCATTAGCGAACCAAGGGCAGGGTACCGTGCTCCACTTTTGACAAAGCGAATTATCACCTTCGTCAGAATAAAAATACATTCCATCCAGAGTCCACAGAGACGTCGTGTATCCGGAATATACGTTGACTCCTCAAAAAAATAAGTGAAGGAAAGTTGTTTATGCTGTGCTAAATTTAGGTGTGCGCAGCACATTCAGATGTGATTTGCTCAGGAATCGTATGAGTCATAGAAAACCTGGAAATTCATGAATTTCAAAATTTCAAAATCCAGACCAGGAAAACCTGGAAAATCAAAATTGGCCGTGGAAAGTCATGGACAACCAGATTGGTGTGTAATTGGCAAACTTCTTCATGATCCATCAATTTTTAGGACATTACTTTTAAGAAGTTTGGGTCATGGATTTTGTAAAATACGTTCTTAGAAAGTCATGGAATTTAGGTGTAAAATATGCCTACGAACCCTCTTTGTTACTATTGGCCCTTAAGCCCAAGTTAGTTTATCAGTACAACATTACAACATCTATCTTCTTATAATATCAACACAAAACCAGTTGTTTTGTTATTAGAATTATAACGTGGAATTCCCTCTCTTTAAATGTTTTATCAATAAACTCTGGTAACGTTGTAGTAATCCTGGTATGTCATAATAACGTTTTCTTATCTGGTGAAGCTACAATCTCAGACAAAAACCTTGGACAGGGGCTTCCTTTCTCCCCAATCCCCCTACCCAATGTTGTTTTGCAGGCTCGATAAAATACGGACAGAAAAGCCGGCAACATCGGACCAACACTGAAAGAGGGGGTGCGGGGGAGGAGTTTTTGCCAAGGGTGTCCAAAGACTTTTGGCTGGGATTGTATTCTCTATATATGCTAGGAATGTGGATGGCCCTTTCCAAGCTTGTCACGCTATAGACCTACAAAAAGACTGAAATAATACAACCAAATTGAAACAAAGCTGAAGCTACCATATTATTAAACGTGCACTGACAGCTACTTCTGGTAAAAAGTGGATCCCCGTGTTTTGGTTATGTGTCTCTAACTGCTTCCAGAAGCGCAAACAACTTACTTGGTGTGAAACGAAATTTGCATCTCAAGCGAATTGGTGTTGGTGGAGATTGCTGTTTGCACCAGAAGAAGTTCGTTGGGTCAGGGGGTCCTTTGCATCAGACCATGCAACGAAAAGGAAATAAGTTAAACATACCCTCTTATTTACACTGCAAAGGAGTTGTCAACATTTCTAATCATTTTTTTGGAGAGACTTTAAGGAATAAGTGAATACTAAATAAAAATAAGATTCTTTGGAATTGATCCGCTATATTCCAGCTTTTGCTGCACAGAAAAAGTAAACACTTACTAGAATTATGCAGACCTTCTTTGTTTTTGCTAACTACCATACGATTGCCTTTGTAAGTGGAGGGGAGAATATTACCTTGATCCAAGTTTCCATTTCTTGCCCCCCCGGCTGATTTTATTACAGAAATCCAAAGCAACTTTAACGAAATAAATATAAAGTAACAAACTTTGATATAGTAGTGATACATACCGCAATTTTGAAACGTAACATTGCTCAGTCTGAAGGGAATCTTGAATAATTCGAGTTTGAACGGTACCATAGGCCTCCCTTCTGACACACGCACCAGGCACAGGGAGGTAAAAAAGCCAAAAGCCAAATATACAGAGGTCAGAGCCATTCTCTCTTCTGAAATCTTTTTGCGACACTGGAAGTAACCGCCTGAAAAGCCACAAAGAGAGTTTAGCTATCCTATTGATCGATTGTGAGACCAGTTATTGACCATATATTAGTCTGTACAAAACCTGTAACAAAAGTTGTTCATAAGATTGCAATCATAAAAATAGAACATACGGCACTCTTGGGAGTCTTCAGGGAGATATGTATTTATAAACAGACAGCCAAAAATTATACTTGAAGACGAAATAGAAATATACTTGAAGACGAAATAGAGATATTCAGCTCGCCTCATGTAAAGTAAATATAGAAATATAAATAAAAAGTCTCACTACTTGTTGATACAAATACAATGCTAAGCGAGTCTACAACAAATTTTAAAAAACACGTTAACAGATTACTTGAGATAATGAATGCAGTCATAAACTATTTGTGTTTTGTCCATGACCCGAAATGTTAATATAAAAAATCAACCTTGTGTATCAGCCAACAAAACTGCACGCTTTTCAGTTAAGGTCAAGTGATACTGGTTTGTTTGATTAATGATAAAAAGTTTGGAAATACAGTGGCACTCATTTTTGATGATGATTATGATGATGAGGGGGTTGGGTAATGATTAGCAGAGAATACGATCCACCACCACAGGTTAGACGAGATGAAGTGTGATCCCTCTTTTTCACCACCTCTGTTTCTTGACCAATTTCCTTTCTCCCCCATTTCCACTTCTCGTTTTATTCATTAAACGTTTGGTGAAAAATTAGGTTTTATTCTTTTTTAAAAATAATTGTACCTCAAGCTTGAAATCGTTTTTCAAACTTAGCAGCTGCCTTTATCCTTACAAACTAAGTGACTTACCCAAGGGTCAATTATCGAACAGGGAATTTTTCAGTAAGAAAAATAAAGAAAATCACTCGACGTTAGGCAATATATTGACATTGGTTATGTAACTTGACTAAATTGCAGTTTTTGTCATGGCTTATTAACAAAATTGCGCTGTCGTCATCGCTATAGGATTAGCCATTTACGCTAACGATAGAAACTTCCAATGAACAACACTTGTGTAAACGGAAGCGACGAAGACATTCAAACTTTAAAAAGTGTTTAAAGAAAGCGGAAAGAATACAGTTTGTAATTCTGTGAACAGTTGGAGTCGAAATCTCAAACTTTAAATTGATCACACAGTGTCAAATTTTTTTTTCCGTGTTAACCTTTTTTCCTGTGTAACAATCTTTTATCGTATAAGTTTGTAATTCTAATAATTCTAAACTGTTTTGAAAACGTTTTGAAGAAAAAGTAGCTGGGTAACCAACTCGGCATACACTCCATTTCATTTGTAACATGTGATACTAGAATGTGTACAGAAAATAGCTGGTTACGATCTTCGTTGAAAGTAGATCCAGTTTCTATCTTGACCACAGTTGGAAAGAAGAGATCGTTGGCCATCTAGAAATCCTTGATTTCCTTATTTTAGGATTTTCTTTTTTTCCCGGAACAACCGGGTTTTTCTTAAACAGAGTGCAGAAAGAATCGTCTGATTTTGAGTTTTCAGGACGGTTTTAGGTCGTAGAAAATTGTTGGTGCTGTTTTTGATCGTCTGTGAGTAATTTACTTCGTCATACATGTATCTCTCAATATACTGCAGCTGGCCGCTGAATCGGCGACTTGTACTTGTCCACAAAGAAACTAAAATTAACTTACCTTCACGACGTTCCGAAACAGTGTTTCAAGATGGTGGGAAATGTTGTATTACCGTGTCAAGCTTTGCCAAAAAAGTGTGCAAACGGAAGCGAAACTGTCGAACTGAAAACGAAAGTATGTTTATCCAGCTGAAGGTTAATTTGCCCACTCCCTAGCATCCACTGGCACTTTATATTGCTTTGTTCAACTGCACTTCAAAAACTTTTAACAGTTTTCATTCACGTCACGTCGTATTTTTGGTAACGTTGTTGTATTTATTTTTGTATTGCTACCTCATGTTATTGTTTGTCGAAAGCTAACTGGTAAATGAACAAGGAAGTAGGAAACGAAATTATCCATTAGGAACGATTTAAAGAACGGAAAATTCATATGTATTGTTTGAATCAAGTATCCTGTGGAACAAGCAGTTGCTTTTCCTGTTATTTTTTCCTGTTATGCTGTAAATCTACACCCCAAAGCTAACTTTAATTGTTTATGGAACATTCTAAAGTCAGATATTAGGACTTTAATGTTGATATCACATTGGTATTCGTTTATATGCCTCGCTCAGGACATCACACAGCAAGTCACAATATACAGAGTGTGAGCCAGGTCTTGGGAATAACTCTACTACCATAAATATGCACGTTCTTACAAAATAGTTTATTTGTGTCACCTTCAGCTTGATTAGCTTATGAGTTTTGTTTCTATTTTGCCAATACTCTAAGATTTGTAATGGTTAGTTTCTTTTCTAATAATTGCATTTCCTTTTTTGGCTATAAAAAGTTGTTGTTGTTGTTGCATTTCAATATGGAGAGAGAACCAAGATTTGTGAAGTTGAATTAGCGAGAATCTACCGTATGTAGCTAACATTATCTAACATTTCATTTCAATATGGCGAGAGAACCAAGATTTGTGAAGTTGAATTAGCGAGAATCTACCGTATGTATCTAACATTTCATTTCAATATGG
>JANRMR010035559.1:0-14797 GCA_025434825.1 Bergia sp. 'catenularis' | reverse complement strand
CAAAGTAGGTATTTATATTAAATCTATATTGTGCACAGAAAAACAGAACAGTCTGCAAAAACACTGTAAATATTATCAGTCCAGGTGTTGGTGAAATTGACGGAAGGTTGAGACACGCTTGAGCTCCATTCCGTTGATACTAAGATGAATTTGATGTGTCCCAAGTCCATGTACATGTACCTGTGACATCTGCGCAGATGAGAGCACCATGATTTTGGTCTTCCTGGGATTCAGTGCTAAATTACACTATGAAGACCAATTTGACAACCTGTCTAGTGCGCGTTGTAGCCACGACTGGCTAACATCAAGTTCAGATGGTTTGCAGTACACGTAGTATCATCTGCATACTGATGACATGTTACTTCAGGTGTTAATACTTTGGACAGGTCATTTATGTAGAGAGTGGATAATATGGGCCCTGGGATTGACCCTTGAGGAACCCTGTAAGTTACTTTGATGTGTTCTGAGGAATGGTCATCAACTTGTACAAACTGGCTTCGATCTGTCAGATAGCTGCTATCCACCCTAAGGAGGAATTAGAAAAACCAATGTGGTGCAGTTTCAATTGAAATTTCAGATTGTTGAAAGGGAATATTGTCTGGTCTGGTGGAACAGTCCCATTGCAGTCCATTTATCTCTCTCAACACTTCCTGAAGCGTCACACAATGGAAGTGGAAGGAAACATTAGTGTTCTTTGTGAGATGATCAATCAGTTGATATATCTCCTTTTTTGATTACCGGGGATGAGGAAGTAACACGCTCATCCGTCAAGGCAAAGTGCTTGTTGAGATCATCAGGGTGGACATGAAGTGGTTGTTGACTTGGATGAAGAATACAGTGGATTGTCTTCCATACTTCCTTTGGTTACTTAGAGGACAGCATTTTCGTCATGAACACTCGCTTTGTCTTCTTTATCAGTTTCTTGAGTCTGTTTTGAGTATCTCTGAACATGTCCCAAGCCCCTTCTTTGGGGGCACATGTATAGGCTTCCTGGCGATAACGTGTGCAGGTGACCTGGAACGTGCTGATTCTAGGATCATTGAGCCAGGGCGCGGGAGATCAATTTAGTTCTTATTAATGGCACATGTCTATCAAGACACTCTGTAATAAGACTGTTAAAGGTACTGACCTGATTGTTGGGGGGTCTTCAAGTGCATACACAACTTCAAAAGGCGGAGCAGTAAAATCGTTAAAAAATGCAGTTTCACAAAATTGTTTCTCACCTCTGATGAATTTGAACCTTGGCACATAATGTGTGACCCATACATTTACATAAACATAAGGTGCGTCATGGTCACTCACAAGCAGACACATTCATTTAGGGAGCAATATCAACCATCTCCAAGTACAATTAGACATTGTTATCCATGCCACTGAGTGAATGGTTTATACTAAATTAAATAATTATACACCACATTATCAGTTTTCTTGATCTTAGGATTGTCCCAAGTGATTCCTCTGAATACTGTAATTCTTGTATTTTGTGAAGAAAAAATGAATGTCATTTATAAAGTTGTTCTGTTGTTCCAAGACTGGTTTGACCCCCCTGATGGAGGCTGCATCTGGAGGATATGTGGAGGTTGGTCGAATCCTACTGGACAAGGGTGCTGATGTTAATGCACCCCCTGTGCCTTCCTCCAAGGACACTGCCCTCACTATTGCTGCAGACAAGGGTCATTATAAGTTCTGTGAGTTGTTACTGTTACGTGGAGCCATGGTTGATGTCAAGAACAAGAAAGGCAACTCCCCTCTCTGGCTGGCTGCGAATGGTGAGAACTTTGTTTACAAGTACATTAATCAATAGGCTAACTTCCATTCTCACAAACAAGCATGGGAATCACTCCTATTTTTCTGAAGTTGTACATCTTGGCTCAGTTAGAAGTCATACATTTTCTCTGACTCTCAAAGTGCACCAATTGTTTGTCTTGAAGGTAAACTGGTAAGTGGCTTCTAAATCTTCTGCTATTTCAGGGCATCTGTTGTTTCAGTATTGGTGTCCATCAGTTTTTTTCCAGATCAAACAATGGGTGAATGTTTTGCAAATATTTCAAAAAGAGTAGCTGAACCTTGGATGCAGGAAGTTAAATTATGATTAATGTTAAATCATTACAAACAGCTTCATCATCTATCATTTTGACATTTTTAAAATTTTAGTTCATGAGATTTTGTAAAACAAGGTCATTGAAAGCCACTGAAAAGTCATGGAACTTAGGAATAAATATGTATATAAACCCTAACCCCTGGTAAAAGGAACAAATAGAAGGGTTCATACAGTCATAACAAGTCCTAAAAAGTCCTAAAATTTCAAAAATCCAATTTTTGTACTCAAAAGTCCTAAAAAAATTGTGAAGGTCCTAAAAAGTCCTAAAAAACAGCTCTGATAACGGTAGACTGCAAACCCAACTGTATATACATGTACATTTTTCCTTGAAGTTTTGGATCAAAAAAGAGGAAAACCAGAAACATTTATGTGTTCGTAACATGCAAATTTGTAATCACCAATCATCACAGTCACGGTATATTTATTTTCTGATATTCAACATCAGAATGAGGCTTTTAAAGAAAGTAAAGCCATTTCCAATTGGTAGATTGCTAGTAACCAATCAGAGCACTCTTTATAGTTTCTTCCTCACACCATTGTGTGCCATATTTTGAGAATATCGACATAGAGATGCTGGGAAAGTGTTCTTTTCAGGATATTTGGCTACAAAAACCTGAGTTTAAGGACTGGCTGGTAAAAGTGAAAGAAGATAGTTCAAGTACACAATGCAGTCTTTGCAGAAAGACGTTTTCAATTGCAACTTTTCAAGAAAGCTCCAGTTCTTCTCAAAAGCAGCTACCAATAAATGATTTCAGGACTAAAGAGGACACTCTTATGGCTGAGATCATTTGTAACCTTAAGGTCAATAAATGATTTCAGGACTAAAGAGGACACTCTTACGGCCGAGATCATTTGTAACCTTAAGGTCAATAAATGATTTCAGGACTAAAGAGGACACTCTTACGGCTGAGATCATTTGTAACCTTAAGGTCAATAAATGATTTCAGGACTAAAGAGGACACTCTTACGGCCGAGATCATTTGTAACCTTAAGGTCAATAAAGAGCACTGGTCATACAGCTCCAATAACAGAATAGATAAGCGCAACAAAGTACTGAAAAGCTGCTAAATAAGAGTTTGCCGTCTTGGCTGAACTTTTATGAAATAAAATTGCTACTGCATGTATGAGACTTGGATATACCAGTTGAAGTTTTTTCAAAAACCATTTGACATTTAAGATTACTTGGACAAATTGTGTTGATAAAATCACAAAGAAACCTGCTTCAGTTTCATTCTTTATGCAATCTTTGTGCATTTTACCCTTGTCCATGCCACTGGATGTTGTTTCTTATCTATATTCTAGTACCAGTGATCCATCTAGTATTCTGGGCTTTCCAGTGTGCCTATTGAGATACCTCTGTACCCCAAGGTGATTGTTAGTAATCTTCCAGAACTTTGAAGTGTCTATGTCAAAAGATCCTAAAATTTTGCAATAAAAGATCCTTAAAAGTCCTAAAAAAGTCCTAAAATTTCAAATGAAGTACGAACCCTGAATAGAATTTGTTGCAACTTTGCTTCCAAATCTAAGTTTCCTAAATGCCAATCATCATTAATCTGATTCTCTACTCTCTCACTGCAAGGTGGTCATCTTGAGGTATGTCAATTGCTGTTCAGTTATGGTGCAGATGTAGACAGCCATGACAACAGGAAGGTTTCCATTCTCATGGCGGCATTCAGGAAGGGACATGTGAAGGTTGTTAAGTGCCTTGTTAAACTTGTGCACCAGTTTCCCTCAGACACTGATTGTACAAGATTCATCTCAACTATTGCTGAAAAAGTAAGTTGGAATGGCTGGCACACTGTCATTGTTTTGTGAAACAGATTTTTACATGGTGAATAGATCTGCATTCTTTGTATTATTATCAGGGTTCATTCAGGTCAAGAAAATCATGCAGTAATCCAGGCCTGGAAATTCTGGACAATCACTTTAAGTCATGAAAATCAGATCTTTGGGTGAAGGAAGTAGAGTTTTTTGCCAGTTCTTGGTAAGCAGTTTCATTAATTTTCAGGAAAGTTTCAGATTCCAATGTCATGGATTTCTGAAGTAAGGTCTTGGAAAAGTGTTGGAATATGATTTAAAGTATTGTGTGTACAAACCCTTGATTATCAATTTTTTTGATAATTCATTCATACTGTTAAACTGCTCAGTTAGATGCTTGGGCCTTATACCCTGCCTACCATTCATTGTGTCAACTTTTTTAAGTTAACACAATGAAGTATTGAGGTACAGTGTAGACATCCAATGAAGACTTTCTAATTTCTAATAAATGTTATTACAGTCAAGTGACTGACTGCCTGTGTGTCTAACTCGTAATCCAAAGGTTGTGAGTTTGACCCCAGGCCTAAACATTGTGTCCTTGAGCAAGACACCTTACTCAATTTGCTCTGGTCCACTCAACTGCAGCGCTCGAAATTAGTGGTTGCCCAAGATGACTAAAAAGTTTACTGGGCAACCAGTTTCTGTAAAATTACGAGGCAGGTTGCCTGAGGAAAAAACAATGGACAACCAAGCCAAAAATTGGAAAAAGAAATAAAAATAAGCAGCACCAGACTTACGTGACAATTTTGTATTGTCAATATCCGACAGTGTGAAGTTAATGTTAATTAATTTGCCTTAGCTAAGCGTTTTCCTGTGTTTTGGTATCTCTAAATGTAAAAACATTGCCAAGTATGAAAATGCAAGAGGCAATCTGCATCATAAACACATTTCACATTCGAAGATGCCATATTGAATATGTGAGAACTTAATCCCAGACCTCTGTGAAAACCATTGGAACACACTGAGAACTATGGGATATTCAAGACTAAGAGTAAATTGCCAGTACAGTTCAAGTCGGCATGCTTATTTGGTGCTGTACACCGAGTGAGTAAAGTACCGAGAGAGTTGTGTTCTTCTTTGAATTCTGTTCTTTATAAAAGTTTAATCTGAAGTTTTTAAATCTTTAATATATGAGCATTCAAAAAATATAATTATATTAGTGTCCTTAACTAAGAGTGAATTGTCAGTACAGTGTGCTTATTTGGTGCTGTAGAAAGTAAAGGCAAAGTTAACATGACTAAGAGCACAAGGAAGACAAAAATGGAATGATGCTTTTGTTAAATTAGTGGGGTTTTTTCACAGGCAACCAAAGATTCATCAGGGCAACCGAATTCACAGGTTTGGTTGCCCGACTTTTGAAATAGGGACAACCTGATATTTTTTTAACTTCAAGCACTGCAACTGTATAAATAAATTCCAGCTTTAGCTAGGGGCGAACCTGCAATGGATTAGTGTCCTGTCCAGGGTGTCCCTCGCCCACTTAACCCTATCTAGCCGGGGAGTGATGGGCTCGATGGGGCCCCCCTCATGGTTTTTTGACAATAACCCCTAAATTATTTTGAGTTAGAACTGAAACACCATGACTTTGCCTTAAATATATTGGGGCATCTTTAAGTGTAGGTAAACTTGACTGTTTTCCAACCCAGTTGCCATGGTAATGGCATTTTGGTGAGGAAACCAGTGACACATGACATTAATGCTAGGTAATTTTCCCATTTTGCAGTATCCTGTCTACTTCAATATAATCTTATTGATTCAAATAAGAGATAAAACATGGTTAACCTGTTAATATCTAAGAAACTGGTTTACCTTGAGAGAAAAATAAAAATATTGAAACAGTGCAATATTAAACAAACGGTGACAGCACTATGACATCATAACTCTTCAGCCCAACCAAATCCCATCAGCAGGTAGAGCATCAAACACTTAACTGATTTTCCAAATTTTGTTCCTTTGCATCTTGAAATAAAGAAGTTACAGTGTATGATTATGATGGGGGCCCCAATCACCCCCTCCCCCCATCTCCCCAGGTTGTGGCAGGTCAATAAAGCCTGGGCTAGATAGGGTTAACACAATGGAAACCAGACATAAACACTGGTCTTTTTAGCCACTTGGCTCAGAGAAGAATTTAGCTTTAAATATCATTGTTGTTTCAGGACACACTGAAGAAGTGCCACCAGTGTATGGAGATCATTGTGACAGCAAAAGACCGACAGGCTGCTGAGGCTAATAAGAATGCTTCAATCTTGTTGGAGGAGCTGGACCAGGAGAAGGAGAGAGAGGAGCAGAAGAAGCAGGCAGCCGCCAGAAAGAGAGACAGGAAAAAACAAAAGAAAAAGAAGAAACTACAGGCTGAGAAGGAAACTGAAGTTACAAACAAGAAGAACAAAGCTGTTAGTGGGGAAATGGATGACCTGGATGACGATGAGAAGGAGAATGGAGATACTGGTGAGTAATGTATTGTTTGCTTTTTACAATCCTATGCTCATCGACCAAAGAGAGCCTTGTTTGTGGAAAATGGATATAATGGCACATAATGTGTAGTGCCCCCCCCAAAAATTAATGCAGTATAAACTAATCAAAACACTTGGTATCAGATTAACAGATGGCCTCTGATTGGCTGATACTGCAGGCAGTAACTTTCCTTTCTTTGGCATTGGTATGTCAAAAGGTTATTACCATCAGATTTGCTGCCAAAACTTGTAACGAAACATTAAAAAAAAACATTGACCACACACATTTTCACAGGTCAAGTATTCAGAATTCCAAAGAGAAAGAGGTCATTCTGGAAGATGAGCAAAATAAAACTGCAGAGCATTGAGCCAGTTCTTTGAGTGACTGAAAACCAGTATAGATTTCAAAAATTTTAACTTTATTACTGATAGATTCAGAAACTACATTCATTTACCATCAGCAAACACTAATCCACTTTGTAATAGTGTTAACATGAAGCGCACGGTATTTGGTTTTTCCGAAAGTATACATGTATGTCCATGATATTCTGTAACCTTTCAATAACGGACTGGTAGATTCAACCCAGTGACAAGCTCTGTCTTTGGAGTTGGATGTGTTTGATTTCCCTTGATGTTTGTGAATGATGTGGATCAGATAAGGTGAGGACCAGGATGGTTTATTTATGCAAAATAATTGTTCTGGTATTTCAAATGTAGGAGACAGCAGCAGCCCAGAGCCTATTCTCAGTAAATCTGTGGTAATCGACTCAACCAGTGTCACTGGAATTAGAGAGACAAAATCTTCCACTGGGTCACTTGATACACTGACAACAATTGCAATTACAGCTGCCTTGCCATCAAGTACAGCCAAGTAAGTACAGTCGAACCATTAACTTTGGTCCTTTAGGGGCAAGGTCAGAATTAAGATTACACTCCCTGCTAGTAAGTTTAGCCAGTTGAGTGCCATAAAACTGGTTGGTCATCTTCCCAAAGTTGCAGTTGTGTCAATTCTTAGTTTGATAGTTTGCATTTGTTCAAACTGTCCAGATCTGTCGACCAGATAAGTGCCTTCACAACGGCTGAAATGACCAAAGCTGTCGCATCAACCATTGTCACACAAACAAGTCGCACACACAGCCAGTTGTCACCCATTACTGTGGCAACAGCAGCTGCACAGTGTCTGACTGTAACCTTGACAACATCATCAGCAACTGTCAAGGTATCCCATAATCTGCCAAGCCCTAAAAAGGGGAAAAGACATGAGGATGGATGGAAGGAAGTTGTCCGCAGGTCAGTTTCATTCACATTGTTCCACAGACAAAATTGAAGAGCCTTAACAAACATTTGTGAAAAATTGTTGTTACTTTATTGAGGTTACTTTATATTTGTTAGTGATGGTTACGTAAGGGGAGAAAGCCAAAGCTCTGGAATGACCTTCCTCTCTCACTAGAAAACTAAAAGTGGTCAAGTCGCCTTGTCTTCAAACAGCTTACAACTGATTCACTTCTTACTGAATATTAACTTCTTAGGGTTTCTTTTCCTCTTTCAAATACTTGTGATTGATTACTCTATTGATCCTTTTCTTTTTTCTTTTCTTTTTTTATTCTTCCATATTATAAAATCTTACTCTACTTCTTCTCTCACACATCAACATATAATATTATAGAATCAACTTGTACATGTAACTGCCTGACCATAGCTACTTAACTCCATTAGCTCTCTCTAGCTATTTTAAGTAGCTGTGCTCAACATCAGAATGTTAAAATGCTTTCAGAAGTCAGTTGAAGACATTTTAGCTTCCTTATTTTTAGTCTACTCCTTATTTTTATGAAATTCATATAAATTAATTGTATCAGAATTGTAAAGTTGTATATACTATAATGGTAATTTAGATGTAATTAAGTTTGTTTTGATTTTTAGTCATTAGCTCTGTGTATTGTAAACACTGTGACCAATGGGCCAATTCCGAATTACGTGTATGCTTCACATCATACACACAATAACATGATGTCGAGTTCAGATGCCAGTTCAGTGTCCTGATTTCTGATTTTCAAATGTTGGCAACTGTGCCAGTTTAAACTGTTCCAGCGTCCTCCAACAGGATGCTCAAATGAATCCAACACATTGTATCTATCAATATTGGATGATGTTACATCCAACAGATTGCATCTGTTTAAACGGGCCTTTACAATGTTGAGATTTGGTTTAACTTGAAATACAACTGATCCATTTTTATTCTATCATTTTACACAGGTCAAAAAAGATGTCTGTCCCCTCTTCGGTAATTAGTCGAGTGATTGGTCGTGGTGGTTGTAATATAAATGCAATCAGAGATACTACTGGAGCACACATTGATATTGACACCAACAGACAAAAAACAACAGGATCTTGCATTGTGACTATAAAGTATGTAACCTTTTGCAATTGTACTCTCAGCTTAAAATACTGTTCCAAGACCCAGTTTATCTAACTACTAAGTACAGTGCTGGTATGTAACTTTTTGTGACTGTGTCCATACTAATTTCTGTAGTGTCTAAATTAGCTTTATGTATGTATCTTTATCAATGATGTATTACAGAAAGTTACCTTTTGATTTCATGTTAGGTTTAGAGGAGCAGGCGTGGCTCAGTTGGTTAGTGCACTGCCTGCTGGAGGTCCCCAGTTTGATTCTCGGTGACTCCAACACCTGTTTCGACTTTCCTCTGATCAGTGTTGCTGTAGCTTCAATTACCCATAAAAGGGAGCACTGACAGAGAGAGGGTGTAAAGGGTGCACCATTGGCTTCCACTGATGTTAAATAAGGGCTACTTTACTTTACCTTTACTTTATGTGCACCTTGTAGTTGTTTTATCTTTTGTATAAAGCACCCGGATGGCTTCCTAAGTAATGAAATGTGACCAGATGAAATGCCTAGATATTCAAAAAGAGCTATGATAGAGATTATGATTAATAAGACATTTCTCAAAATATTAGTTTATTAAAATCAGTAATTTGCATGTCAGGGAAGTCAGATTCTTTGGGAAATAATTCTTTGAGCCCAGCACTTACGAAGTGCTGTGTGACTAAATTCCTCATACTAGTTTCTTCATATTCCTCATAAACAGAAGGAAAATTAACATTTAATCTTGAAAAATGTGCTATTTGTCCATCTGTCAGTGTTTGTATTTTGGTAATTAGTAATTAAGGCCTGGAATTTGTTGAAAAACTAAATATTCTTGTGCAATGTTCTGTAAAAATTCTTGAATTTAAATTTCTTGCTGAATGCATAAAATAATCCTTAGTTTGCTCAGCAGTTGATTGGTGTTGCCAATTTTGATTGACCTGTTTTTAAATTGTGAAGGTATTGTTTGTGATGTTCCTCATTGGGAGGAGACTTGTTTTGGGTGTGTTCAGGAAATTTTAACAACTATTATCCTGTGCATAAAGTTCCTGAAAAGGGCCCACAGTCCTTGAAATTTCCTGGAATCATTACCTATCCTCAGGAAAAGAACTGTAATCAGTTCTTTTATTTCTTTTGCAGCATTTGTGTTGGCACTGAAATGAAAGCTTACTTAGTGGGTGGCTCCTAAAATGGTCTGCAATTGGTCTAGGATTTAATGGAGCCAAAACCAATCGTAGAATTACACACATTTTAGGTATCCTGCTGATGATCAGTTACTGATTTGCCTTTTATTTCAGCAACATTGTAGTTGTCTGTACAGTTTTAATTTGCATGTACTTGTACTGAATGCTGTTGCTGTTCCAGGGGTCCAGCAGATGCAACTCGCCAGGCACACCAGCTGATCTCGGCCCTTATCAAGGACCCCGAATGTGATATAAACGATGTCCTTCCAAAGCGGAAATCACCTCTGTCACTGTCATCACGAGCTGTGACTACCACTACATCGGTACTTTCCACAGTCTCATCAGTTTGCTTTACCTATTCGCAACTCTCCAGCTCATCAGCCAAACATACAGAGTCAAACATCTCATCAGTGGCAAAAGTGCCGATTGCATCCACCTCCATTGTCCCTCAGACACAGATGCTGTCGGGTGGAAAGCCAACTGCACAAATTGCTGGGCTGCACCATCACCAGCCTCGACTTGCTGCCAAAGGACATGGTACTGTAACAACAGCAAGCGTTCTTGGGGCCTCTTATCTGCCAGCCAAATCAGCATTAAAGCCTCATGCACCTGGTACGGCTCAGTGGGCCTCAACTCCACAAACTTCAGGGAACCAGCGAAAGAAGGTGTCTGGGACAATTCCCCAGACACAGACTATACTGGGACCAACTGTTACTACTGTTACTACTGTTGCTACATCTACCACAACCACCCGAAAAACATTGAGTGGGACAACAGCAAGTAGTTCTGTTAGCAGTGGCAGTTCACCTCCCATCAAACCAGTAACTCCTGCCAAGCGTCAATTGTTTCCCGACACACCAACTACAAGGCACCAACTGCCGGCAGGAAAGACCTTGGTCTCTGTACCTGTCACAGGTAATCGTAAAGCATCATGCTCCATGTCGTACTCCTCTGTTGCCATGGCAGCACCAGGAAGTGGCACAAAGGCAGTAGGTGTTGTAAGTGGTCAATTGTCACCCACAAGTACTTCCTCTATCTCAGTTACCACACCAACTGTGACAACTTCGGCAGCATTACCTGCTGCGCTAAGTAGTTTCTTGTCCAACGTAGGCCAGACTCTGAGTCCAAGTGTTTGGAATGACATTGCCCACCCCAGCAATCGACCCAGTGCAATTCTACCAGACCCTGAGCCTCCTTGTTCATTGTCAACTGCTGACCCCATCACCCAGCCCCTGTACATCACCACCCCAGGGGCTCTGTTCACCCCCCTCCCCCACGAGGTGAACTCATCTCCACCCCACACAACTTCTGTGTCCCCAGTGCCAACTTCAGGTCCCTCCACCTCCTCATCTCCGTCGCCATCACACATTGGACCTCCTCTGGCACCTGGGAGTGTATCACTAGTAGACAACATGGAAAAGCCAACACTGAGACCAATTGGTACAGAGCGGGCATGTCGTAGAGCAACAGCCAGTCCACTGCCATCTATGCCGGGGATATCTCCCTTGATATCATCAGGTTTGTGAATGGAACAATTTACTTCTTGGCTGTCAGCTCCGACCCCCCTCCCAAAAAATATTCAAGTATTCCCACAAAGATGCAGTGGTTTTAGTAGCATTTGTTTGGGTTAGTGGAATGCAACTAATTTGTGAATCACATTTTAGGTCAACAGCAATTTGTATTTATACTCAATAAAAGTTAAAAAAAGTTTAGGTGATGTGGTCTTGTCTAAAACACCTACCCCCTAGTAGTCTGTATTAGATTACCCTCCATTCAAAGGTACAAAACTACTAAAACAATTTTCCCTAAACGCTACTCCACACCCTATTTATCCATGTTAAAACACCCTCCCCTCGATCATAACAACTTCTCGTTATCTACAGTTATAGTACAACCTCTACCCTTAGAATCTATCCTAATGAAATGCCCTCTCTACAATTTTAAACAGCAACTATTTGAAAAAATAAAATAATAAATTCACAATCAAGTTACTGTAAATTATACTAAACATTAGTTTCTTGTCTTCTAATATCAGTACCGCGTTTGATACAGAAAATCAATATCAACGTCTTTATTTCTCAATTTCTCTAATGGGTAATTTTTTATAGTATTTGTTATAGTACAGAAATTTACAACTGGGGATAAAACTTGTTGGTATGTATGTGTATCAATCTGTCTTTGCCGATGTAAATGTTTGCCTGACCCACTTACCAGAAATGAGAATATGATATTGATTTATTCCTTGCATATTTTATCTTTCAGTCTTTCCACCTGTTTTCGATGTATCTATCTTGTTGTTACTGTTCCCTCCATGGGACCTGAGACTTGCCCTTTCTTATAATAGTTTTGTTACTTACCACTGGTAGTCTGAAGATCTCCTCTGTGTAAAGTAAGAGTGATTAGCTTTTTTTAACCAATGACTTAATTGATTTGAAAGTTCTACATTGCTCACTTAAAGAAAATGGCTTCTTAGGGTTTCAAAATAAGCCAGCACCTGTACAATTTGACTACTTACTGTAATATAAAAGACTGCTAAAATGCTTTATGGAGTATTGAACTGGTAAAACGTAACCAAGCTTCTCATAACTCTGTTTGCCCTATCAACAGATGGAGCTCCCCCAGCGGCTGTATGGAGCTACTCCTACCCACCAGGTGTGTGTTTTGCTCATGTTATCGGATTTTTGGCCTTGTTAGCATAAGTTTAATATACTGGACACGATCTTAAGACTTTGGTACTGTCTGGAACACTCAAATACAGCAAAAAATAGCAGTGTGTAAGGAAAACTTTGGGAGTTAGGCTTTCAATTTTTGAAAGAACATAAAATTTAGGATTTTAGGGATCTAATATACATTTGCTGTATGTGTTTCTAGATTTCATTTTTGAAATTGATTGCTGTCATCAAAAACACATGGTTGCTAGAGCTAATTTAGAACCCAGTGATCAAATTATTAATCTTGACTGCAAATTGTGTCAGGTCACTTTTTGCTAATGTTTGCAGTTAGAAAGTGGATGTGATATCATTTTAACAGAAACTTCAGCATTTAGCACACACCTGTGGCAAAGTGTTTAATTTAAAACATATACGACACCTAAAAGTTGCTGCTTAGTACACTGTACGTTGAATTGTGTACTTTATCCAAAATAAGTTTTCTAAAAGCAATTACCAATAAAATAGTGTCACTTTTGTCTTCAGACAAAAATATCTTAATCCTGAGTCTTGAAGATGACCCTTGGGTTCTTAATTTTAGTTATTGTCATCCTAGAGTTTTACTTTACATGTATGTTGTGGCGCTTTACCCAACAAACCACTTGTCCTTCTTTACTTACGTCAAGTAATGGTGTTCGAGTTTTATTCTTTCAGCCTGAACCGTGGCACAGATACAGGGCTTGAAATTGGGACTTTCACTTGTAATTTGCCATTAGCTTGCATATTAATTAGCTGCAAAAACACGTAACTGATTTCAAAGAATATTAACAGTACAGTGAGTCAAAGTGATGCTGGTTCGGGCACAGTGAGTCAGAGTGATTTGGATGAGGAGTTATTGTAGTTTGATCACTGGCTTAGCAGCTGTTGGTGCCAGTTGTTCACAACATATCTTATAACCAGTGTAAAACTATTGAAATATTTCCAATATCTTCGCTAAATGACTTACCAAAGCATCACTAGTAAATTTTGACACATTTTAGTAGCAGGATGATTGTAGAATTGGGCAGCTACCTTTTGGATGGTCTTTTTTAAATTTGAGCCCGAAGATGGGCCAAGCAAGTTCAACAGCTCAGACTGAGTGAGTGCAAGAAGAGCTGTGGATTTGTCAAGTGGATGGACACAGGCCTTCTGAGGCAACTTTACACTGTTTTGCTAAAATGCTTTGAAACATCACTTACAGTTGGCTCCAATGAACTTACCAATATCTACTAAGTCTTTAGTTGTAAATGTGGAAAGAAGATAAATTGCCACAGGTTCAAACAGTTAATAATCTGTGTGTTGATTTCAGACCCGTCTGTGCCATCAGGATGGTCGAGAGCTCCAGTGGCTAATGTACCATCTCAACTGATGGTTGTTGGTGAGGGAGTGTCTGGTACGTCACCGGTACCTGACCGTGATCAGTACAGGGCAAACCAGGGGGAAACACTACAGAGCTTCCTTGAACGACTCTCACTTCAGAGTCATCTGGGCCTTTTTCAGGTACAAAAGAAAATGAGAACAAGTTTTAGTTGAATGATTTTTTGTTACCAGTTTTTGGTTAGATTTTTGTATTATGGTACAGGAGATGTATACCTGCGTTCACGCTGGCCCAACTTATAGTCATTCAGCCCAACCATTAAGTGCCAGCCCAGTTGTTATAACTGACCAAACTTATATTCAGTCGGCCCAACCACAGAGTGCCAATCCAGTTATTAAAACTGGCCAAACGTATGTTCAAACTTATATTTAGTTGGCCCAATCAAGTACCAGTCCAAGTAAAGTACCCAGAATGTGTTTTGAAAAAAAGCATATTAAAAATAAATATTGTACTGATAACCTTTGCTGCTTCAGTTCTTCCCAGACTGAACGTTGTCGCACTTTGTCATACTGCAGTGGAACTTTCTTTCATTTATGCATCGATCTTTCTTTGCAGCAAAATGAAATTGACCTCGATGCCCTGATGTTGATGTCAGAAAAGGATTATGCAGACATCGGCCTTCCAGAGGTGAGGCATTCATTTGACTTTCAGTACTTTCTCCTAGTCTTTTAACACGCATTCGTGTCTCAAACACGAATAGTTTTTGCATATAGAGTAAAGCTCTAGGCAAGAACCACCCTAATAATACTTTGTTTTGTTGTTATTGTGATCACTTGTAGTACAACACAGTCTATTC
>JANRMR010035337.1:4007-14804 GCA_025434825.1 Bergia sp. 'catenularis' | reverse complement strand
ATTTGAAACCGTTGTATGAAAGATGGCGTATAACGCTAGAATTCAAAACAGAGAGCTAAGCACGCGCAAAAATAGAACTATATAAAACGAAAGTGAAATCACGACCATAATTACATAAATAAATAGCTTGTGATTGTATGCCATTTTCGAGACCTCCTTTGGTGAGCATAGAGTTTTGATTGGAAGCTTTCATGTGATGTGAGAGTTACTGGTCAGTGGGAAACTATTTTAGCGCTTACATATGAAAAAAGCTAAGGGACCATTAGCAGTTATCAACTCTCACTCAGAAGTGCAAAATTGTACTATTTCTTACTACCAGTCCTCCCCCCCTCCCCTCCTCCCTCCTAACACAAGTGACTGTGTACACTTAATAGCTACAACTAAGTTAACCAGAGCTTGCATCAAAATATGTATGTATGACTGTTGTGAAAAGAAAAGGGTCACTACCTCCACATAAAGATAGACTGCGAAAACAAATATATATTTCGCAACTTATAGCCATTTCGTAACTAGTAGCTTAAAATATCTTGGATTTATCTGCCAATGTACTAACTAATGATAAACTACAAATAAATTATTCTCTTCTGGTTTATACAGAATAGTTTTTGATTTATCATGTATCATTGTTAAAAAATGGATCGAAATAGAAGTGTCCCAGACCCTCTCGTGATGGTAGTAACGAGAGGGAGCCTGGAGAACAGCAGTAAATCTTTTTGTCACCCACCTGTTGGCGAACTTTCAAAAATCTCACTTCTTGATGAAGACGTCGGTTCTCCACCTCAAGCTGAAATATTCACAAGGATTTTATTTCCACATTTAATTTAAGTTGGATTTAATAATAATAATTACAATAATAACTAACATGGTTCATACAGGTTTCATAACCTTTTATTTAAGGACTTTTCCAGGACTATTTAACAACATTCAAGGAGTCTTTCACTTTTCATGTGTGATTTCAACGAACTCTCGCCCATGTTTGAAATGTCGAAGATTCGATAGCACCTTTTGCATAAAGCCTTTTTCCTGTCACTTTTAAACCCCGGGCGGGATACTCCCGAAATTTCAGGGTGGGGTGTACCGCTCAGTCCCCCCAAAACCTGACCCTGTTTCTGACCAAGAGTAGCTGCAAAGCGATACCCTGTTCCTGACTGAAAGCAAGAAAAGCATGCCCTGTTTTTGACTCTAACTCTGACTCTAACATTTGGCATCCTGTTCCTGACCAAAACACCGTAATTTATATACCCTGTCCTTGACCGAAAGGTTTGAAAATCATACCCTGGACAGCGGCACATACCCGTACTGCCAATATATGGGAGTACCCCCCCCCCGGCCTTTAAACGCGGCCACCCAGCCTTTGTACCGGGAATTAAGTTCCCACTGTCGATTATAAAATATTAATGCAGTTTTGAATTCATTTCATGGTACAAAGTCGACTAAATTTCACACTTCCAGCTACATTTCCCTCGTCGTTTTGTTTGCATGCTTAGAGGGTTTTCAAGGACCTAGCAGTTATTCAAGGAGTGTCCCAGGCCTGTGCGAACGGTGTTAACAACAACAACAACAACAACAATAATAATAATAATAATAATAATAATAATAGAATCCTAAACCTTCATGGTCCAGAGCTATGTCTCATACCTCCAGCACTCTGGAGTCAAGCCGTGCACGTTCTCGACTCTCGTCCTGTAAGCGATGCCTCAGCAAGTCAAGTTCTGTCTACAAATGTAAAGCAAAGTTCTGTATTTAAGAAGGCCGCTCTAGTTATCATGGAGAAAACTGGTGTCAACGTGAGTCCTATGTTATAAGTGCACTAAGAAACAAAGGGCAAACGATTCTCAAACATTTGAGCCACAAACAACTGCACGTTTATCAAGGATGTGTCTCCATCCTAAATGACGGACTATTCTAACAACTAATGAGATGAGAAGGGGAGATTGTGTAAATCCCCAACACGAATTTTATTTTATTAGCTTCACCATTTTAAATAATATATATATATATATTTCCATATCCAAACCCATATTGCTATGGCTATAGCGCTAGCTATGGTTATGGCATATTTTTCGCTGTAGGGCTTGGAGTGAAGATGACGTTTGGAACGTCAATCTGACGACGCGGGCTAGCTAACGCTCAAACGTCAGCTTCACACACAACCCTACGGCGAAAAATATACCATATCAACTTTTGTTGATCAATGAAACATATTTAGCGTACTCATTCACGCAAAAAACAGTTTTTAAAAAAAAACTAGTTTCCCAGAGCTATGGTTATGGCTGTGGTTGTGGCCATAGAATCTAGATCAGAGTGATCTCCACTATAAGCGCCCAAGACTGTGTACTTGCCAACATTCGAATATTAGAAATAGGGACTCTGTTACTGCCAGTTAGAAATGCGTGCGCAAGTTTCTATGTGGGGCTTTTTAACTTTTTAATGTGAACGCAGTTCAGCGATCGCGATTTGCTTCAAGAAAAGAAGACATGCGCGTTCCAGTTACAGTGAGAAGATTTGGGAAAGTACTGATTAACTAACTGTCCCGTTTTTAGAGGTTTTTAAAGTCCAAAAACGGGACTGTCCCGGCTAAATCGGGACGGTTGACAAGTATGAGTCTGGTTTATCATTTTATCACTGTTCTTCTCTGGAGGGGCAGTCTCACGGTTAATCCATTCAAAACTATTGTTTTCAAAACCCGTTCTTTTTTATTTTTTACTCTAAGTATATTGATCAAAACAAGTTATCAAAACAAAAATAAACCTTGTAGCAAGGATCAATGCATTTAGTGCTAAATTACGTTAATTAATAATTTATGCTACGGATCGACACTAAATTCCTTTAATATACTCATAACCATAATCCGTTTCAGCTCAGTCGCACTCGATATTAAGCCATCCGAACCCTTTTTTCATTCTTTTATGCAGAATTTTGCTTGAATTATTTGTAGAAGTTATTTTTGTACTTTAACGCCTTTTGCCAAGCAATGCAAACATTGCACAATCATATCATGAAACTGCCCCTTTGAACAAGTCTACAAGGTAGGTAGCTGACGGAAAGTTGACAGATGAATTTCATCCAGTTTTTCAGAATTTCAAGGTTTAATGTTGTGTGAGTTCACTGACTTACCTGTAATTCTGTGATTTTCTGTCGGTCTTCAGCACTATTATCTGGAAAAATACAGAGTTTACTTACTCACCGAGGAAGTGCCAGGTTCTAGAATCACCACATCTTCAGCAGTATAACTACCAAAAACATTCAGAGAGAGCCTGACTCCACAGCAAAATAAGACCACGGATTGCTCAATGCCTTCCACCTAAGTTCAACTTTAGTCACTACGAACTTCTTCTTGATTTTTTAAATTTCGTGGCTCATTTACTAAGTAAGAGCTAAAGGTAGCCCTTATCTAACGTCGGTAGTTCCGTCAGCTCCTAGAGCTGGTAACAATGGAAGCCGGCGGTGCGCACTTTACCCCCCTCCCTCTGTCAGTGCTCCGATTTACGGGTATTTAGAGCTAAAGCTACACAGATCAGAGGAAAGTCGAAGCAGAGGCTGGAGTCACCGAGAATCGAACTGGGGACCTCCAGCTCCGAATGCCGCACACTAACCAACTGAGCTACGCCTGCTCCTCGGTGTCGGAATCATTTGACAATTTAACAAAAGACCAAAAGCATTCGGCCATTAAGGTGTTAAGGTAACAACTAACTACAAATGTAGATATAAATATATAGTTAGGTTTGATATATAACATAAACGAATTCGAAAAAGAAAGACGCTGGTTGTAGGGGATTGAGAAAATTACTTTTTATGCTGTTGGACCGGAATTATTTTAAAACTTGTCCATAGAAACAGTCTTTGTTTGAAATGTAAAAAAAAATAAAGTCTTAAATAGAATTCGAATTTCAAAGCTACAGTATTTTGGTTTCAAAACTCAGTGAGCTCGAAAAACTATCAGAAATATTTAGCTATTAAAACAGCGTGTTATAAGGCTCTACAAACCTGATTCAGAAGTAGATGAAGTCCTCGCTGAATGTTTCTGAGAATGAGTTGAACTTAAGGCTGTAAATTCTTTGTAATCTGGATCACCATGCTGCCAAAAGAAAGTTATGTAATGCGAGAAAATTCTAAACGCAATCTGGCATTCGACAAAGAGTAAATACGGTAAAAAATGCTTATTATGCTTAATGGGTATAGGTCGTTAAACATAGTTCACGTCTTTCCTCAAAATACATGGTCCAAAATAGATCCTAGCATATTAACTAAGACGGCGCACTAGATTTGATCCGTTTCCATAGCAATGTAAAATATTGAATACAATAAAAAAAATATTCACTTTTTTTCTTTTTCGATAAAACGGCTTATTCGATTTACATTTCAAATCAGTTGTACACAAGTAAATAAAAACCTGACATTTTCATGACTGACGAATTTCACATGATTGTGAATGATAGTTATATATTTTTTATGAAAACTCTTAGTGATCTCGCTGATATCCTCTAACAGACTTTTTAATTTTTTTTTACCTGTGTGACTGAAGCGTGATCGTGACTGCATGAAATAATACAAAACTTAATCAATTTCTAATGATCAGATTTTGAGCAAACTTGGCAAAAAAGACATTTTGATGTTGTTTTATGTGATTCTGCCTTGTCATACAAATCATCGAAATCTTCCGAAAAGCCCAAGCCGCTAAAAATTCCTTAATGACATTTTTCTGTTGCCACGTTTGAATTTCATGGCTGTTACCTTTCTGATATGAATGATAACTGCTCAAACCTGCCAAAATTGTGTTTGGTCACCTCATGAAAAACTGGCAAGCAAAAAGTCCAAACAAACAAATCAACAGAATCTTTACTGACAGGCATATCGAATATAATCACTCTATACAGATATTTTCTGAGAAGAACTACAAAGTGAGGCAAAAAAAATACACACATAACAATTTGAACTATATGTCGGTTCCCTCTCCCTTCACGTCATTTTTCAACTGATTTATTCCCAATAATTCAAACTAAATTTGTTCTCCCTTAAAGCCATTTTCTCGCCAGTTTATTCCCAATAACTCACGTTCCAATAACTCGATTATTTTTACGTTTCGATTGAAAGTTCGAGTTTTCGAGATATATAATGAACTGTACACTACGCATCATGCAAAAACATAATTCTCACCTTTCTCAGAGGGTGCTTTTGGATTCCTCCAGGCTTCAGATCTACTCTGTGCCTAAGTTAAGAGAGATCATTGCTTATTTAAGATAAAAAACTGAACAACACAAGAACATTACTTGTGCCTCGCTTGGCCTGGACTATAATATGAACACACAAACAACAGCGAAGTAAATTATTATGACGAAGACCAGTACATTGAAAACTCTTGTCTCAACAGTTACCAATTCCCCTCACCCCTCTCAATGAATAAAATCCCACCTACAAACCCCTTTAAGTATATATAGGGGGTTCCCACTCCTAACTGAACATGAAATTCAAGGACTTTTCAGGGACTTTCAAGGACCTTTTCCAACAAATTCAAGGACCTTGTGCGGCCATTTAAACTTGAGAAAGTTTTCCATATTTTGCTGTAATCATCAAACAGTGACAGTTATTCTGCATATGGTAACTAGCATTGCAAGTTTAATCGTTGACCATCAGTGTCAAACACTTGTCATTTGGAAAAGCCTGGATACTTAATCTGATCGGGCCATGTGCACAATGTTCATAGCCAAAAGCGTTACATGGCACAGTTTATGTGTTTGGTGGGTTTATTGCACGGTTTTACAGACATGTTGCACGATTTAAATTGGTTGGTCGGCCTCGCAAACATTCTCGGGGAATTGTATAATAAATGACGTTTACACATGTGAAAAGAAATTATTAGGGCGCTTTGTTTAGTAAACGATATTTACAAATATGTTTCGAGGTTTAGCGCTCTGGTAACGCATCATGGCTCCTGATGGCATGGTACTTTGCCAGCAAGTTTTTCTCGATTTTCGCGACGAAAAATCATTAAATGGGAGTTATTCGGTTACAAAAGGAAAAAGAGTACTAGTTAGTTTCCTTCATCGAAATGAATTTGAGAATAATAAGACTGTTAATTTTTATTTTAGAGTTCTTCAAAGTGTGTATGTTGCAATTGTAAGCCAACACCGTGCACATGGCCATCGCAGATTGGTCAAAACTTACAGGCAATCACAAATCCTGCAAGACACAAATTTGCTTTAGAGGTCGAGCTCGTGTGTTTTCAGTCAGCGCATTTGTTGATATTCAACTAAAGTTTTAAACAAATTGTAATAATTTGCTGGTGCTGCATCCGGCAATTCAAGGATTTTCAAAGACCTCCAATGATTTTCAAGGACTTCCCAGGCCTGGAATTTTTATTTTCAAATTCAAGGACTTCCAGGATTTTCAAGGGCCGTGGGAGCCTAATATAAGCACGAGAATGGCTAACTGTCTCTGTCTAGCCTCTGGCTACTACATTTAGCTTGTACCATGTATTCTGTTCAAATCTTCTTTCTTCACTTTGACAAATGTTGCAATTACTGGTACTAATAACAAAATAATTGTACTGAGACTGAGTCTGACACTGTCTGTCATCCTGCAGGATCAAAAACAAAATGAATCCAACGACCTCTTGGAATTTTTGTACCTGTTCTTTCCTATTCTCTCTTCTGTCCTCCAAGGAACAAAACCTTTGATTCCCGGTTTCTTCTTTACACGTGTGTCACCACGTGACTTGATGGGAGCACTCCTTGAGCGGCCAACTGGGGTCCCATTCCTTCAGTATCAACAAGACAAGACGGTATTAATTACAATCCCGGAGTTAAATACATCTTCTCTCGGGGTTTACATAAGAAAACTTGCTAATGAAACTCTATCCCTTTCACATAACCTTTCCACCATGAGCTTTAGCAGTTGTCAATGACCTAATTTCGATTATCATCTTTTAAATCTAAGGCCATTCCCACTTAATTTTGTCTTTCTCGTCGACAGACTTTGCAAAACTGCGTTGGTCGGTCGGAATTTAAAAAAAAACAAAAAAAAAATTCCAGCTGTAGGGCCCCAAACGTGGGAAGAAGCTGAATTCAAACGTGTTTACAATCACTATAAATACCACTGACAGTTAACTCAGTAAAGCTGCTAAACAGAAAACCTTACATAGCTTGATGGCTAGCCACCCGTTTTTTCCTTACATTAACAAAATAATAGACGCCCGCACTGAAATATGGTTGCCTATCTTTGAGATACCTCTCGTTCTCACTACCTTTTTTTTGCAAATCTCAAAAAATTGGGTCTGTCAGCGACGAGAAACATAAAATTAGGTTGAGATGGCCTAATCTCGATTTGAGCGTTTTTCAGCATATGGATAGTCTGTAGGAAATAAATGTAGCTTATTCCGCAGAAAGTTGTATAACAGTCAATTTTACTTTTTCGAGCCTTTAAGCGATATCATAATTTCTCTGTTCCCTTGACTGAGGTTTTCGATAAAGTATAGCACTCGGCAGCTTACTTGGCGGATCTTCTGTTGTAAGCAGTTGAGACTGTTCTCGACCTGTTGTTCTTTGATAAAGGTCCTTTCTTCAATGGCCGTATTCGACCAGGTTTAGGTTCTTCAATAAAAAGCCATGGGTACTAAAAACGTGAATGAAAAAAATCGTTTAAAACTAACTTATGAAATAGCCGTTTTGGGTCACTCACAATGCCAAATTTAGTGTGAGTCTTGTTTTATAAAGTACGAACATGTAGCAGCACAGTAGAGTATGGCAGAAAATGGCAAGTTCAACCTTACTACAGTACGGTAGAGTATGGCAGAAAATGGCAAGTTCAACCTTACTACAGTACGAACTGAGTAACCAAGCCGGTCTTTGTTTGCCATCGAGGCGAAGGTTGACTTGGCATTAATACAAACCCTCCGTGCCTTTGACATACAAATCAGTGATATTATTATGCTAACCAGTTTCATATCTTTAACCATGTAATGTCAACGTTCGCCTCGGAACTAAATAAAGGCTTGGTTACTTTGCAGGAACCGTGAAAAGGGCTATTGGCTTTTACAGTCAACGGAAATGACGTAAGAGCTGTACTCAGATTGGGGAAAAGTTTTAGAGAGAACTTCGAGACTTGTTTGAACATTTTGAAGTCGGCGGCAAGTTGGCGGGTCTCTCTCGTTCAAAAATCGTTTATTTAAATCCAAACGTTCAGGTTAAAACTCCGCAAAAAAAAAGTTAATATTAAAATAACGGGTCCAAAAGATGATTTAAGTGCAAACTTTTTTATTTTTTTCACCGAGAGGCATTAACAGACAGTTCAAGTTCTCGTCTGCAATTTTGAAATCTACAACGAAATTCTTATAATTGCGGTTCTCGCGCCACTTCCGTTTACTGCAAAAGTTCGTTTTAGACAAGAGAAACGAAAAATTGCCAATTCCTTGATTTAAAATTGTATACTTTCATTTGATATAACGCTGGAAATTAAGGGCTGATTATTCAACTTCGTGAGACAGATGTATTTAACAAACTTGCTGGAACATATCAATATTGTAGGATTTCGTTTTACTTTTGAGCGCCAGTCCGTACATTATCAGTTTGGTACGCTAAACTATCAATGTGTATCGATAACATCGTTTAACAAAGTAGATTAAGGCCTGTTTCAAACGTTCCGCTACTGCCGTGCCAAACTAAATAGAATTCGAAGCGGCAATAGCAAGGTGATGGCACGGCGTCTGAAACCACGACGTGCTACTGCCACCTTGTCGAACTTGCCGTGTGGAATCAAATTGGAGTTGCCGTACCAAATGATTTCAAACGTCATGCTACTGCCGTGCTAACGTCGAATTTAATTCCTGAATTTACAATGTAGTTCGTCACGGCATGGCGCGACGTTTGATACAGGCCAAAATTCCAAGAAAGATCATTACGAATTTGTACACAAATTTAACTGCAGGGTAGAAGTTATAAGTACTTACTTAGTTATCAGGATACAAATATTTAATGAAACACTGAATAACAGAACGATTTTTATTTGACCTTAAAACGAAAACAGCCAAACCGAATGCGAACTGAATTTCTGGAGTTTTGATTCGTTCTCCGAACACTCAGAGAATGCGCGTGACATCTTATTGGATTTTGACGCTGTGTTTTCATTTTGATTTGTCGGGCGCTGGCGAGGCTAGTAACAATCGCTGATGTTTTCTCGTTTTGCTACCGAAACGAATTCCGTAAAATGAACTATCAAACACACAAGTTCTGGTAATTACATTCAGCAAAGAAGTTGCTTTTTAGCCCATGCACAACTTTAACTGATAAATGTATTCAAAGATAATGAGTTTTGATAGTATTTAGAACTGTTTTAAAACCAACGACTGAAATTAAAATGGCGGTCATTTTGAGACCATTTTGTGCGCACGCGGTTTTCTGGCATAGTGCCATATGATCAATTCAGTCAGGCGTTCCTAGCAGGCGAGAGCCGATCATCAGGCTGTAACTGGAAACACGAACATTTTGACTATTAACAAAGAAACTTTTAAAAATTGTTAGTACTGTTTTATCTTTCCTGGCATTGGAAGTAAACGTACATTTAACGAACTAGCTTACACAAAAAGCCGTTCATACCTCATTCCCTTGATCACCACCCGAATTAACCATAATCTGCTCCATTAAAGAGCTCATAACATCCGGATCTGAGCAGTGATAAAAATAATAATAATTAAAGTTTAGCACTCGAATGTATTAACTCATCTGAAGAAAACCTCTCCACTAAACTACGAGATCTGATTTATACATACAGATACATGAAATAGTTGTTGTACAGACATATTACAAAGACAGCATTTACATGTATCTACAGTTGTACCGGTATGCCAAGAGATCCCTCGAGTCTTTTCATATACTTTTGAGAGCTCTGCCTATTCCTGGATCTCGATCATTTGCATCAATGTAGCTTACTACTGACCTATCAGTGGGTTGAGTCTCAGGTCGAGAACTGTCAGTGTTGTGTTGTAGGTTAGCACTGATCGAAATGCCACCGCTCCACGGGAGGATATGCCACACTGTTGCAAGTCTAGAGCTGCAAGTATTGAGACTAAATGAGTAATTGCCATACAGTATACTGTGATGTACTAATTCTACAATGCGCCGTGTTGTGTTGTGTTGTGATTGTGTTCTGTTATGTTATGTATTGTGTCGTTTTGTGTTTTCTGTGTTGTGCTGTGTTGCGATATAACTGTGTAATTCCGCATTTGGCTGTGTTAATTGTGTTAATCAGTTGCGCTAATCTGTACTGCGCTGTGTTGCGCTGTGAACATTGAATTGTGTTGTGTTCTGTGCTAACTACGCTGTATTGTCTTACTGTATGTTCTTCTATGTTACGCTGTGCTAGTTGTGTCGTGTCATGTTGTGCTGTGCTGTGTTTTATTGTGTTGTGTTGTGTTACACAATTTGGTGAAAAAGTTAGCTGGTATAAAAAAAAAATACAACTGATATTGGCGTAAATTCACTGAATTAACAATTAAATTTACATTTTAAACATTTCACTGGGCCCAACCAACATGTCAGTCATGCAGATTAATTCTTTACAGTTCCCCTAGCCTCTCATTATAAAATTTTCTGGACATCTGCCTAACTACATGTGCACTGATCTTTGACCCAGAGGTCATCTTTCATAGTCTTCAGCCAAGTGCACAGCTCCTTATCTGCCTAACTACATGTGCACTGACCTTTGACCCAGAGGTCATCTTTCATAGCTTCAGCCAAGTGCACAGCTCCTTATCTGCCTAACTACATGTGCACTGACCTTTGACCCAGAGGTCATCTTTCATAG